>NW_024121277.1:2044860-2144828 GCF_016745375.1 Pimephales promelas | reverse complement strand
AAAAATCTGGATTATGATAGAGGGCCGTGGGACTTTGACCTGAGTGCAAAAATGGAGGCTCTAGACCCTTCCAGAGCTGAGATATGAATTTTAAAATTTCCGACCCGAAAAAAACGACAGTGTTACCTTAAACGTTTTTTTCATTTTTGGGCGAAAAAATTAAGTTTCTCCAATCTTCTCAAAACTCTGGATTATGATAGAGGGCTGTGAGACTTTGACCTGAGTGCAAAAATGGAGGCTCTAGACCCTTCCAGAGCTGAGATATCGAATTTTAAAATTTCGACCCGAAAAAAAAACGACAGTGTTACCCCTTACGTTTTTTTTCATTTTTGGGCGAAAAATTAAGTTTCTCCAATCTTCTCAAAACTCTGGATTATGATAGAGGGCTGTGAGACTTTGACCTGAGTGCAAAAATGGAGGCTCTAGACCCTTCCAGAGCTGAGATATCGAAACTCAAAATTTCGACCCGAAAAAAAACGACAGTGTTACCCCTTACGTTTTTTTTTTTTTGGGCGAAAAATTAAGTTTCTCCAATCTTCTCAAAACTCTGGATTATGATAGAGGGCTGTGAGACTTTGACCTGAGTGCAAAAATGGAGGCTCTAGACCCTTCCAGAGCTGAGATATCGAATTTAAAAATTTCGACCCGAAAAAAAAACGACAGTGTTACCCCTTACGTTTTTTTCATTTTTGGGCGAAAAATTAAGTTTCTCCAATCTTCTCAAAACTCTGGATTATGATAGAGGGCTGTGAGACTTTGACCTGAGTGCAAAAATGGAGGCTCTAGACCTTCCAGAGCTGAGATATCGAAACTCAAAATTTCGACCCGAAAAAAAAACGACAGTGTTACCCCTTACGTTTTTTTTCATTTTTTGGGCAAAAAATTAAGTTTCTCCAATCTTCTCAAAACTCTGGATTATGATAGAGGGCTGTGAGACTTTGACCTGAGTGCAAAAATGAAGGCTCTAGACCCTTCCAGAGCTGAGATATCGAAACTCAAAATTTCGACCCGAAAAAAAACGACAGTGTTACCCCTTACGTTTTTTTTCATTTTTGGGCGAAAAATTAAGTTTCTCCAATCTTCTCAAAACTCTGGATTATGATAGAGGGCTGTGAGACTTTGACCTGAGTGCAAAAATGGAGGCTCTAGACCCTTCCAGAGCTGAGATATCGAATTTCAAAATTTCAACCCGAAAAAAAAACTACAGTGTTACCCCTTACGTTTTTTTTTCATTTTTGGGCAAAAAATTAAGTTTCTCCAATCTTCTCAAAACTCTGGATTATGATAGAGGGCTGTGAGACTTTGACCTGAGTGCAAAAATGGAGGCTCTAGACCCTTCCAGAGCTGAGATATCGAATTTCAAAATTTCGACCCGAAAAAAAAACGACAGTGTTACCCCTTACGTTTTTTTCATTTTTGGGCGAAAAATTAAGTTTCTCCAATCTTCTCAAAACTCTGGATTATGATAGAGGGCTGTGAGACTTTGACCTGAGTGCAAAAATGGAGGCTCTAGACCCTTCCAGAGCTGAGATATCGAAACTCAAAATTTTGACCCGAAAAAAAACGACAGTGTTACCCCTTACGTTTTTTTCGTTTTCGGGCGAAAAATCAAGTTTCTCCAATCTTCTCAAAATTCTGCATTATGATAGAGGGCCGCGAGACTATGACCTGAGCGCAAAAATGGAGGCTCTAGACCCTTCCAGGGCTGAGATATCGAAACTCAAAATTTCGACCCGAAAAAAAACGACAGTGTTACCCCTTGCGTTTTTTTTTGTTTTCGGGCGAAAAATCAAGTTTCTCCAATCTTCTCAAAACTCTGGATTATGATAGAGGGCTGTGAGACTTTGACCTGTGCGCAAAAATGGAGGCTCTAGACCCTTCCAGGGCTGAGATATCGAAACTCAAAATTTCGACCCGAAAAAAAAACGACAGTGTTACCCCTTACGTTTTTTTTTTTTGGTCGAAAAATTAAGTATCCCCAATCTTCTCAAAACTCTGGATTCTGATAGAGGGCACTGAGACTTACACCTGAGTGCAAAAATGGAGGCTCTAGACCCTTCCAGGGCTGAGATATCGAAACTCAAAATTTCGACCCGAAAAAAAAACGACAGTGTTACCCCTTGCGTTTTTTTTTCGTTTTCGGGCGAAAAATCAAGATTCTCCAATCTTCTCAAAACTCTGGATTATGATAGAGGGCCGCGAGACTTTGACCTGAGCGCAAAAATGGAGGCTCTAGACCCTTCCAGGGCTGAGATATCGAAACTCAAAATTTCGACCCGAAAAAAAAAACGACAGTGTTACCCCTTGCGTTTTTTTTTCGTTTTCGGGCGAAAAATCAAGTTTCTCCAATCTTCTCAAAACTCTGGATTATGATAGAGGGCCGCGAGACTTTGACCTGAGTGCAAAAATGGAGGCTCTAGACCCTTCCAGGGCTGAGATATCAAACCTCAAAATTTGACCCAAAAAAAAAAAACTACAGTGTTACCCCTTACGTTTTTTTTTTTTTTTTTTTGGTGCGAAAAAAAAGTTTCTCCAATTTTCTTGAAACTCTGGATTCTAATAGAGGGCAATGGGACTTACACCTGGGTGCAAAAATGGAGGCTCTAGACCCTTCCAGAGCTGAAATATTGAGTTATTTATAATGGCATAAATGCTACGTGGGATCTCAATATCTCAGCTCTGGACGGATCTAGAGCCTCCATTTTTGCACTCAGGTGTAAGTCCCATGGCCCTCTATCAGAGTCCAGAGTTTGAAGAAGATCAGAGAAACTCAAAATTTTACCCCCCCCCCCAAAAAAAAATGACAGTGGTACGTACCCCTTTCGGGTTTTTTTGGGGGGGGGGTGCGAAAAAAAAGTTTCTCCAATCTTCTTGAAACTCTGGATTCTGATAGAGGGCCATGGGACTTACACCTGAGTGCAAAAATGGAGGCTCTAGACCCTTCCAGAGCTGAGATATTGAGATAACACGTTTTATTTTATAGACGGGGAGATCCAGTAAGTACACATAACGTTACATTTCTAAAGTGGATTTACATAACAGTACACCTTGATTTAAAATGTCTTTTACATCAGGAAGGAACATATTGTGTAAGGATTGGAGATGAGCACATCACATGAAAAATTCATCTGAATGTAAGGTTATGTGTGCTGTGCTATTATGTAGGATAATTCACTGTTGTCAACACTGTTTAGACAAATGTGCTATAAATAAGGCAAATAAACAAATCTATAAAGTAACTAAACATGATATTTAATTTGTCCCTTATTAGTGTTGATATATTGAGGAACATTTAAGTTGGATAAAAAGTGAGTTAACATATCAACCTCAGCATGTAAATGCAGTGTTGAGCTCGTAATGTGAATCTTGTCTGTGTTTATCCGGTGGAGAGAGGCTCATGATGCTGAATGCTGTCATCAAAGGATTTGAGTGAGTACTACAGAAATGGATAACAAAATCTATTAAATCTTAAGTTGTAGATCATGTGAATGATTGTAATTTCAAATGGAGAAAATACAACACTTCTGTGCATTTGCTGCAGAGCTTTTGTGGTGGAGCAGTACCTGCAAGGAAAGATGATGGCAGCATTTGTTGGGGAAAAAAAGGTTTTAGGGATTTTACTCACATATAAAGTAAGGTTATTTTTAATACATAAATCAAATGACATTGTGCTATTAAAATGACTGCTTTTGTGTAATGTTTGTGCATTTTTGCAGTATCTGAAATGTCTGCAGACTGGTGTGAGCACTGAGGACGAGGAGCCCAGAGCTGAATCCTGGAAGTGGTGCCATGGATGAGTCCCTCCATCTCTCCATCTGCCCTTACGAGAACCTCTATCGCTCCACCTGCCCTTATTGCTTCAGATTGTGAAGCGCTTGCAGTAGGATGTGGTGTTCAGCACCTGTAAATACATGCTTGTAGTTTGAATAAAGCTTTGTTTTATGTGTTGTTGACTTGTATATGCATTTGTTTGTGATGATTACTTTTATTTGTTCTTTTACTCATTATTTCATGTTTCTTATTGTCCCATGGCCCTCTATCAGAATCCAGAGTTTCAAGAAGATCAAAGAAACTCAAAATTTCGACCCCAAAAAAACCGACTTTCGTTTTTTTTTTTTGTGCGAAAAAAAAAGTTTCTCCAATCTTCTTGAAACTCTGGATTCTAATAGAGGGCCATGGGACTTACACCTGAGTGCAAAAATGGAGGCTCTAGACCCTTCTAGAGCTGAGATTTTGGGTTATTTATAATGGCATAAATGCTACATGGGATCTCAATATCTCAGCTCTGGAAGGGTCTAAAGCCTCCATTTTTGCACTCAGGTGTAAGTCCCATGGCCCTCTATCAGAATCCAGAGTTTTGAGAAGATCAAAGAAATTCAAAATTTCGACCCCAAAAAAAAACGACTTTCGTTTTTTTTTTTTTGGTGCGAAAAAAAAAGTTTCTCCAATCTTCTTGAAACTCTGGATTCTAATAGAGGGCCATGGGACTTACACCTGAGTGCAAAAATGGAGGCTCTAGACCCTTCTAGAGCTGAGATTTTGGGTTATTTATAATGGCATAAATGCTACATGGGATCTCAATATCTCAGCTCTGGAAGGGTCTAGAGCCTCCATTTTTGCACTCAGGTGTAAGTCCCATGGCCCTCTAACAGAATCCAGAGTTTCAAGAAGATTGGAGAAATTCAAAATTTCGACCCAAAAAAAAAACGATAGAGGTACCCCTTTCGGGTTTTTCCAATCTTCTTGAAACTCTGGATTCTGATAGAGGGCCATGGGACTTACACCTGAGTGCAAAAATGGAGGTTTACATGTCTTTGGTCATGTAAACGTTTACATGTCTTTGGTCTGTGTTGCATTCATATTTCAGTCGAACCGCACCAGAGTTTGTTTGGAAGTGGATCGAGACCCATCTTTTCAGCGTCTCAGTCCACTTGTTTGGTTCAGATGGCAACATTCACACTCATTCAAATGAAGCGCACTAACAGAGCAATCACACCAGGGTTTGTTTTAATCCAACCAAACAATTCATGTGTGAACACAACCTATATGGTCTTTATTTCTCCACAAAAGCAACTGACCAAACACACATGCATACACAAAAAAAAAAAAAAAAAAATACTAATAAAAGGAGTGAGAAAGCGAAAAATAATAATCTAAGTGCCTAAATTTTGTAAACATCAAAGATCCTCTATAGCGTTAGTGTCCTCATTAGCATCCTGATGAAAGTGGAGTGGAAAGTCTGTGAACTTTAATTCTGTTTTATTTCTGGCCACAAAAAAAAATGAAATGAAATGAAATATAAGTGGTGATAAGACAAGAGGAAAAACTAAAGTTGTGTGAAACAAATTACACTCCAGTTATTAGGGCCTATTTTGTAAATATCAAAGATCCACTTGTCCTAGCGTTAGCTTCCTCATTAGCATTCTGATGAAAGTGGAGTGGAAAGTCTGTGAACTCGGAGGTTATCTGACGCCACAGCGCGTCTCTCTCTCTCTCTCTCTCTCTCACACACACACACACACACACACACACACTGCTCAAGAGGATGAGGCACGGACCTCTCTCAAATCACTTCCTTCATAACAATTAAAATATGCAAAGTGATAATTTTCTTTAAGTAGCCTTAAATGTGCAATCGATTTAAATGTGAGGGAAATTGCCTAAAGCTCCGGGCGAGGAGGAGGGGGGAAAAGAATAAATTATGCAAATCACAGAAAGGACTCTTGAAAGCCTAATTTTTCAGTAATAAGCATACTGTTTCATTTAATATTTTGCCTCTTATTAAAAGTGACAGTTCTTTTGCACCGTCTGATGGCTATATCTGACACAAGCCAGCGGAAATGACTGGCCAACTAAACGCTAAAGCGTTTTCTCTAGCTTTTAGATGATGGTTACATTCACAAAGTAATTATGCGCCGGAGAGTCCAGAAATAAGCTTTAATTACATAGTAATCGCCTCTGATGGACACTGGAAAGTGTGAGAGCTGCCAGACTGCAATCCATCAATGCCAAACCCCTGGCCACTTTTAATTCTCCTTCATTTGCATCATAACCTCGGCACCAAGTTGCACAAACGCTGTTAAATGTTAATAGGACCTGTCTCTCTACTCAGAATGAATGCTTAAGCCGTTTTCATCTCCCTCTCTTCTCTTCCACTATCGCTCTCTCTCTCTCTCGCGTGCCGTCAGGAGAGTGTGTTAGTCTGAGACAGCGCATGGTCACTGCTGCACTAATTGGGAGCACTATGCTAAGTTTTATCTCCTCATTTCTAACAAGCCATACACACAATCCCTGACGCCTGTGTGTGTTCCGGGGGAAAAAAGTGAAGGATTTGTTAATGGTTTGTGTGTGTGTAAGTGCATGATATAAAAAAGAGGAGCATGCTTTTTTTATGTGTACTTTGCCTTACCACATCTGAGCACTACTGCAATTACTTGATAAAATCAGACAATGTGCCTGTAATAGTTCTCTTGCACTCCAACACGTTTGCAAACATGCGCATGTTTTTTTTTTTCTCTGAACAGTTTAATTGTACTCATTCAGACAATGTCATAAAGTTTGTTTCATATTTTAGCATTTTCTCCCATGTTTTTTTCTCCATTCAGTCACCACGGGGCGGCAGTGGCTCAGTGGTTCATGTGGGTTGTCTACAAACCGAAGGGTTGGTGGTTCAATCCTCGGTTCCACCTGACCAAGTGTCGAGGTGTCCATGAGCAAGACACCTAACCCCAGCTGCTCCCGACGAGCTGGCTGGCGCCTTGTATGGCTGACACCGCCGTTGGTGTATGAATGTGTGTGTGAATGGGTGAATGTGAGGCAATATGTAAAGCGCTTTGGTGGCCATTAGGTCTATGAAAGCGCTATATAAATGCAGTCCATTTACCTGATGGAGATTTGGTTCCTTGCAACTGTTGCCTTGGCTTTCGGCTTGCTTAGTTGGGGCCGTTTAATATTCAACAATATTATTGATCTGCCTTCCTTAAGGTGGACGTTGACGCAATTTTCTTCTAGAAACAAACTTTGTTGCATTATTTTCACGTTATCACTGTGAAGCTGCTTTGATACAATCTGAATTGTAAAAATGCACTATATAAATAAAGGTGACTTGACTTGACTATGTTCAGTATATATTAGAGAAACAAAAAAAAAGTGTCTGCAGACTGCAAAGAGCAGCCGGCTACGCTCTCACACTCATGCATTTATAAATGCCTCCAAAAAATCGATATGGAATAGCTCGGCCCAAACTGGGATGCGGAGACCACTGAGGCTGTCTAGCTGCGGGCAGGACTGAGTGTGTGAGCAAAGGAGTAAGTGCATGCAGAACGCGAGAGATACATGTGTGTGTGTGTTTGCAGAGAGAGAGAGAGAGAGAGAGAGAGAGAGCAGGTGGCTGTGGCCTCCAGTCAAACCGACAAACTGCCCACCTCCAATTAGCACTTGACTTCGCTGCATAGAGTTAAAAACGCACAACCTTAACTTCTCCATCACGGAGGAGAAGAGGTGTCTGGGTACGGGTCGAAAGTTCAACCCGCTGAATTTTGAGAGAGCCGAGTTCGCAGCCGTTGCGTTGTGTATAGATATGTTTGACGTCAACCTCGCTTAGCCTTGCCGATCGGCGAAAACACCTGCTGGTTGCATTCAGGGGAGGAGTTTAAAGTCAAGAGTCAAGTCGGATGCTTTCTGCTATCTGTGTCTGCAGGAACAACACCTGATACATGGACGAGAACAGTGTGTTGTTCCCACGTGTGCAGGACTCGTCCTGCATATTCACATATTCACTATTTTCTAGTCAATTGTAGATTGTATTAGGGTCATTAGTCAACACCACTGTTGTGTTAGCATCAGTGGGATAATATTATAGATTTTTCATTTGAAAGTTTTAGTAATTCAGTTAAGTGTTTTGAAATGTCTATTTAAAATGTTATGTCTATATAACTAGTACATCAAGTTAAACTAAATAAAAAAACGATAAATGTATGAAAGCTTGTTTCCGCCACAGAAAAAATAAAAAAGGTAATTGCAACTTTTTTCTCACAATTTTAACGTTTTTTTTTGCAATTGCTAGTTTTGATCTCACAATTATGAGAAAAGAAGAAATGCGAGATATAAACTCGCAATTGCATCCAATTCTGAGACTTCTTATTATTATACTTATTATTTCAAGTAACTAAAATGTTTTTTTTGTTTGTTTTTCATGTTACAGTTACAGTTTAGTTCAAGATTTTGTGAACTATATTAACCCCATTCAACACGTCAATTGATTGGAGTTAAACTAAATGAAAACGATAAATGTATGAAAGCTTGTTTCCGCCACAGAAAAAAAATAAAAAAGGTAATTGCAACTTTTTTTCCCTCACAATTTTAACGTTTTTTCTTGCAATTGCTAGTTTCGATCTCACAATTATGAGAGAAGAAGAAATGCGAGATATAAACTCGATTTTACTCAATTCTGAGACTTTTTTTATTTCACAATTCTGCTTTGAAAAATCTGAATTGTGAGATAAAAAGTATTTTTATTCTGTGGTGGAAACAAGCTTCCATAGAAATGTTTCCTTCGCAACTAGCTGAAATAAAAAGTAAATTTTTTATGTACAGTGATGTGAATAAGTTTGGACACCCATGCTAAAGTTGCCTAAAAAGAGGAATAAAAAATTCATCTTTTGGATATTGATCTTAATGCCTTAATTAGAAAAATGAGGAAAACTCCAACCTTTAAGGACACACATTTTCTTTGTGAAGTGCATCATAAATAAATAAATGTTTTTCCTTAAAATACAGGGTGCATAAGTCAGGGCCCCCCTATGTTAAATTCCCATAGAGTCAGGCAGATTTTTATTTTTAAAAGCCAGTTATTTCATGGATCCAGGATAATATGCATCCTGATAAAGTTCGCTTGGCCTTTGGAATTAAAATATCCCCACATCATCACACACCATTCACCATGCCTTGAGATTGGCATGGGGTACTTTCCATAAGATCATCTTTCAATGCAAATCAAACCAGCCATTAGGCTAACTGAAGTAAAACCATGCCAATCTCAAGGCATGGTGAATGGTATGCGATGATGTGGGGATATTTTAATTCCAAAGGCCAAGGGAACTTTATCACGATGCATATTATCCTGGATCCATGAAATAACTGGCTTTTAAAAATAAAAATCTGCCTGACTCTATGGGAATAAAAAATAGGGGTGCCCTGACTCATGCACCCTGTATTTTAAGGAAAAACATTTATTTATTTATGATACATTATTCATTCACAAAGAAAATTGGTGTCCTTAAAGGTTGGAGTTTTCCTCATTTTTATAATTAAGGCATTAAGATCAATATCCAAAAATTTTCCATTGTTAGTTGAGTTAACAATTTGGCTGTAATTGGTTGCCTTATTTTTTAAGTTAGGTCAGTTTGGTTATTTTACTGTTATTCAGTTACCATTCAATAGTACCTCAATCGACAACACAATGGCCTGGTTTCACAGACTGGGTTTAAAGCCACAGCTTTCCCTTTCCAATCTCTCAAAAAAATGTTCCTAAACACGGCGTCGTCTCAAGAAATAAATGCATACACACGAAACCACTGAATCCGACAGAAAACGATGTGGTATACATGCCAGACATAATCACAGTCCTTAATCACATGATAAGCATGTAAACATAGCCAATGGAGAAAAAAAAAGAGTTTTTGTAGTTACCAGCAGGGACTAACTGACCGAACAAACCAGCCAAACCCCAAACACAACTGTTTCTCCCTCATTTTACCCCCAAAAACAGATCATCCCAATCTCACACTGATAAGAGGCCAGCAATGATATCCATCCAAATACCAATGGCTTGAGGTCAGCTAACTCTCATTTCATATACACAAGGACGACCCCCATCGCATATCGGGTGGAACATGCCAGATAATCATACCATCATCCCTCATTGGCTGCACATTTTCACAAAGTGGCCAAAGTGTCATGTAGTTCCCCTTTAGCGTGCTCAGGAAGAACTTAATGATGTGCTGATAACAGCTGATACCTGTTCCTCTGCCACTGCGCAATAAATATCCTCATTAATGTCAAGAAACCACAAGAGTGGCCCATTATTTAAAAGTTATGACTTAATAAAGCCTCTTTTTCTTGATCTGTAGAGCGACACAATTTTCTGTTCTAATTCAGTGGCAATTATCTGTCTTTTTTTTAAAGATTCGACTATCCAAGTAACATTTTAATTACAACAATAAATGAAGTTGTTACAGCATTCCGGCTCAATCTCTGATAGTGTAGATTCTTATTAATATCTTAATTACTATTTGGAAATCCCTAATTGACTGTAATACTTAGCACTTCTATTGATTGTGGGTCACTTCAAATATAGGAATATGTGTAACCGAGCACAAGAATCTCTGGTTATTGTTTTCCCGCTGTTTAAATATTCATTTATTCCCTTCTTTTTCTACAAATCACAACAGTGACACTTTCTTCTAACCGTGATTTTAAGCTGCATTTACACCTTTTATCCAGCACACACTTTTATCCAAAGGGACTAACACTGCATTCAAGGTATACATTACACACAACCTTGGTGTTGTAGCGCAGGAATGTTAAATGTTGGTTTCTGCTTCTGTAGAAGATGCGTTAAATGAGTAGTTCACGTAAAAAAAAACTTTTGCTGATAATTTACTCACCCCCATGTCATCCAAGATGTCCATGTCATTGTTTCTTCAGTCGAAAAGAAATTACGGTTTTTGATGAAAACATTCCATGATTTTCTTAATTTAATGGGCTTCAATTGGAACCAAACAGTTCAAGGTCCAAGACAGTTTGGTTCCCAATGAAGTCCATTATATGGAGAAAAATCCTGGAATGTTTTCATCAAAAACCTTAAATTTCTTTTCGTCTGAAGAAACAATGACATGGACATCTTGGATGACATGGGGGTGAGTAAATTATCAGCAAAAGTTTTTTTAAAAGTGAACTACTCCTTTAACAATTATTTTTTTTTAAAGTTAAAAAAGTAGTTTAATTGCAAAATTGAAGAGAAATCATCAAAATGTACATTTAGCAATCAAACCTCCCTAATAATAACAATAATATAGCCTATTCATATTTTAATAATTGTGTGTGTGTGATGCATTTTTAAACATTTTAAAGAACACTGAATATATGAATGCAATTAATGTCAAATAAAGGTTGATTTAAAGCACTTAATGTAATCCGTGACCTAATTTAAATTGAGAACTATTTACTGTTAATAAGTTGTTAACAAAGCATTAACTAACAAAATAAAAAAATAATAATTTTAATAATTACAATGAATGAAGAACTTACTATTTGTATATAGTCAATTAATGTATAACTGCAGTTGATAAACTAATTACCTAGTTAAACTACAGCTAAACTATAAACTAGTGTACTTTATTACACTATACTTATTAAAAAAATGTTATAATTTTTTTTTAAACGCAACAAATTTTTTCAGAATGTTCCAAGAAATAACATTCCCAAAATGATCAACTTAATGTTCACATTACATTTTTAAAAACAGAACATTCCGAAATAGAGTTTTTTTTGAAACTTAATGGAATATTGTAAAAATACTCTTAGAACATATTTTTGTTCGCTGGGAAAGCCTCTGTAAAAGTGTCCGGCTACTGTTGCGCTTAATCACAGCTTTCAACAACCACAGCTGACATGTTCATCTCTTCTTTCTAACGAATCTTTTCCTGCTAGTCTTAACCTGGAGCAAAGAACAAGAGGAGCTAATAGGGTGCGCTACGCTAGCGCCTCCAATAACCACACACACACACACACACACACATAAACACACGGCTCACAGGCCAATCATTTGAAACATATAGCATCAGTCTTTCAATTTGATCCCTCTCCCCTCCGCAAACCTCTCCCGTAACATCATTATTGATGGCGGATCTAAATCCTCCTCTGACAGGGCTGTGTTATCCGGGCTCGGGGGAAATGCAAATTGATTCTAGATCTGAAGTGGCATTTTTTGAGGGCCTGAGCATATTACGTGCTCTGTCATTTCAGGCCCGACTGGAAGAATCACAGGTAAATGTCAGTCTCTATCTCCCGCGGTGAGTGTTTCTCACATCGACTGCAGCGCATACAGGCGTGTGTTTGATATGCGAAGCATCTCTCGTTTCTCACACTGCTCTGTTTATCACACATGAAAATTAGATATCGCTGCATCAGATGAGTGATTGACTAATATAGTAGCACACATGCACTTGACAATTTATCAAGAGAAATATTAAATAACATCACATTTGTTCCATGCTCTGTGATCTGTTTAATGGAGTACAAAGGAAACTGCCTAATTCAGGAGTATCCCAACTCAAATAAAACCTCATATAGTATGACTTTTACAATAAACTTTAGTCAAATTTGTGATACTTAAGATAACAATGTGTAAGAGACTCGAAAAGGAGTTCGCATTTTTACCATTTCTGGTTCCATCGTACTGAAGTCAATGGTATTTTTTAATGGGTTTTTGAGTTGAAATGCCTGAAATAAGGTCTCCGATCTTGAACACAAGCTCAACATATTCTCACGTTTTAATCTACAACATAAAGAGTTTCAAATAAATAAATAAAAAGCAGTACAGGTTTTACGTGTCTTGAAAAAGGCTGTTTTTAACTATGTCTTAATGCGACAACAGAGATTGTCTGTCCGCTAAACTCATCTACTCACTAGTCCACTTGTACACTTGTGGTTATAATCATGCTCTTGCTAACTTTTACAACTCTTTAAACTTGTAGATTTTAAATAAATCTAAAAGGCCTATAACACAACTTATAGCCTAACTTAAGCGCTATTTTACTATCATTTGTGTACTATAATAGGTTTTGTTAATATTTAGAATTTTATTTTTATATTTCCGCTTTCATTTTAATTTCAGTTAAAGTTTTAATTTTAATTTTTAGTTTATTTAGTTTTAGTTATTTTAGTAATTCGACTTCGAATAAACAATAAATAAACGATAAAAATGTTGTCTTGGCAACTAGCTGAAATAAAATACGTTTAACTAAGTTTAATTATTTAATTTCAGCTTTACTTGTTTTCAAGTAACCAACATTTGTGTGTTTTTTTGAATGATTTTAGCGATAATAACCCTGTTAAAAATAATAACTGTTTCTCGCAAATGCATTTAGGCATTTAGTTATTTTGAAAATTATCTTGAGGAACAAAATGTGAACATGGGTAAAATAGTCACTTTCTAATTGTATTGTTGGATCACTCTAACCACAACGCCAAGACAAGGTATGTTTGATAGTGCCATGTGCTGCTTATGCAATACCTTTCGCAGTAGCCTTCATGTTGTCCCAGAAATGTCCCAGAGCTCAAATGGATCCTGTGTTTTGACTGAATCTAACTTCATGGTTTGCCATCAGAAATAACACCTGTAATTCAGAAAACACAGTATTAATTCGACAGCAACATAGTCTTAAAGCTGCAGTCCGCATTTTTTACTCTTTGTCGCCATCTCTGTTCGAAATCTGCAATTGCAGTCATTCGCGGAATTATCAACTTTACGCGAGTTGTGCTTCGGCACGGCACTGCGCGGATGAACACAATGTTTGAGGAGAGCGTGCAGCTGTCAATCACCGCCGGTGTGGATACTGACATTCAGAATCACAGATTATTCTTTTAGGAAGTATGAGCAACATTATAATTTTCAACAGAAAATGTCTTCTGAACACGTAAGTAACATCCACTTTTGTTCTGGTTCTGACATTGCAGTAAATCGCGCTGATTAAATCTAACAATCGCTTATCATCACGAAAAACCGTGCAAATTATACTTTGATCTCAACTTGGTAATGTTAACAACATCAGCATTGCGTGACTACATGTAATGTCCTTCTGATATTATCCTTGTTTTCACATGGGCCGGTTACAGTATCTTTTTTTTCTGTAAGTTAGCTAAAGTCAAAGTCTGAACGAAGTCTTTTGCATTTTACAGCAGGTGAATCTCTGTATTTTCTCAAATATGTATTTTGGATAATTTTTAACCACAAAAAAAAATCTACGGACTGCAGCTTTAACCCCTTTAGTGTCACAGGCCTACCGGTGGACCCAAATCCATTACATTTTTAAAACAGTATTATCCTATACTAAACCTAAACTAATCTTGACAAACTATATATCATTTGAAAGTTTAGAAACTCTAGTTTTCATATTTGGTAATTGATTTTCAAAATATATTACAGAGGAGCCGTAATTTATCAATTTGCAACAAGAATATTTTCATACTCTAAGGCGTGTTTAGACCTTTATTTTGAAATTGTGATGAACATGAAAAATTATGAAAGAAGGGTAGAAACCTGTTTGTTTTCATGCCAAGAGTTCAAAAGAAAGCCTCCATTCAATTATTTTATAATCGAATAATAATTACTATATTATTATAATAATAATAATTATTATTTCATATGGAAATGGAGGCGGTATGGGCAGTAATGGAGTCTGGTTGTGCCCTAGTGAAAAAGTTTGGTACTGCGCCCAAACAAAGTCTCACTGAAAGCTCATTTTTTGAGATATCAACCTAAAATTTGAAACACAACTTATTCAGATTTTTGGCTTTAATTTTTTTTTGCAGTTTTAGAGTTTCCCAGGTTTTGAAAATATATATTTTATATAAAATATGAATAATTATTTTTTTTTATATTTTATATTGTTTCATATTCTTAATTTATTTCACTTCTACAAAAATCTGCCAAATGTCTTCTTTAAAACGAGACCAATCTTACGTCTATATTCCAAAGCATTCTTGAATTATAACCATTTACAGTAGGGTCGAAATGTGCATTTTCATCTAGATTCAAAAAAAGGGGGGGGTGACACTTACTCAAGTATAATGTCCAACCAAATAGGTCCAAACGGACACTAGATACCAGTCACATAAGTCCTGAATCTGAGATGAAGCGATAACCATAGCAGCTCTAAACTAGAAACATGGACGCCAACAGTCCAACCCGTTAGTCAAAGAGGACACTTTGAAATAATTAAACACTCATTAGACATGTTCAAATACGGTTCATGTTCCTTTTCTACAGATATCTAAAACATGGACATTACCATGTACGAGGTTATGATATAGGTTTACTGACAAGAAAAGGAGGAATTAAAATGGAACGACTGAATGACAGGAAGGGAAATCTGGAGAAAGAGAATGAGTGCTGGAACAGTGAAATAAAGGGGAAGCAGATGGGTGAAAATGAAGGTCAAATTGGATTGGGAGGTTTGTCAAAATGTGATGACATAAGCAATCTGTACACTGTTATTGCACTTTGCTGGAGGTGGAGGGAAACATTTTAAAATTACAGGGGGAAAAAAACGGGAAAGAAAGCACAGAGAGCTGCCAGCTCTCTGCCAGGAATGATCGCCTCAAGTGTTTTCTCTTTGTTCCCTCGCCGATTCACTTTCCTCCATCTCTGGCTCGTTTGTACTCGCTCTATTCCTCCTATAAGATATGAAGGAAAAAAACGTCAATTGAGATCTCTTCAATGTCTCAATTTTTCCCCCTAAACCAGTGGTTCTCAACCGATGGGTCGCAGGTGTTCTGGGGAACTGATTTAGAGCGAACACTAAATGCAAAAACCGAAATAATGCTCGGTGCAAAAAAATAAACACTGGGAAAAAATGGTGTAGAAACAACTTTCACCCAGAAATATGTACACCCTAAAAAATGCTGGGTCGTTTCAACCCAAATTTGGGTCAAATATGGACAAACCCAAATGTTGGGTTAAAAATGTCATTTAAAAATTTAACCCAACTTTCAACTGTACATTTTTTTAATTACATTTTTAACCCAACATTTGGGTTTGTCCATATTTGACCCAAATTTGGGTTGAAACAACCCAGCATTTTTTAGGGTGTAATAAATGAATTATAAAGAAACTGCAAGTAACACATTTTGAGGTAGAAACATACTTATAATTATTGTTTTATTAACAACTTGTATATCCTACAGGCTGATCGGATATATATATATATATATATATATATATATATATATACACACACACATATATACAGCTAATGTATAAATATATTTTAATATTTTATATTTTTTTGAAAACAGTTGAGTACTGTGATGGGTCACCAGTTAAAACCTGGATCCAGAAACAAAACCAATTAAGAACCACTAGATTGCATTGAATGGAGAGAAAATTGAGACTATACTGTATGCCAAGAATTTGATGCCGAGACAGTGTTGATACTTCAGCTGAGATCTCCATTAAGTCTCCTGAGCTAAGAAAAAGAGACACCCGCTTATTTCTCTCGCTCTCTCTCTCTCTCTCTCTGCCTCCTACCAGCCCTCACACACACACGCATGGATGGATGCCAGATGAAGAGGAGAGGCATATCTGGATGTAATGTCATTATGAACGCTTCCCTTAAAGCTCAATCATAACTCCGTTATGAGCGATACAGCTCTTTATATGACACAAATGAAGTCGTCCATCTTCCCCTGGATTGAGTCATCAATTTCCCTTGGCGATAAGGCTCGTTTGCAGTACCTAATCATCTGTCTGCTCCGCGCTGTCCTGCAGGCTGATCGGATGGCGCTTTTGAATACTGCTACAACAAGCATGACAATCGTAGCCGTCCATTAAGATTGAAAGGCCTCCATTATGGTGCCAGCCTGTGGGGGGAACTGAGCTTTTCTTTGTGCGTGAAACACGGGGCCGCGTAAATCACTCCGCTCGACTGTGTGTTTATTGATTACAGCCACTTGTGCGCTGAATTCTGTGGCGAATAAAGGAGGGGATTTATTTTCCTCGCTGTCAGATTGTCGGCGCGCAGGCAGAGAGTTACAGCTCAAGGTGCGACGGGGCTACGGGTGAGATTTCTATACGAGTGCGCGCGTACGCTCTTGTATACGCTGTGATAGCAACCCCGCTGGGCCATTGATTTCTTTGATGCTCTGTAATGAAGCAATGCTGAGACATAAATTATGTATTAACCAGCAGACAGGCGATGACCTCTGATTCATTCACAACCTGTTATGTTTATACAGTCATACAGCAGGCCGGCTACGCTTTCACTTTCATACTGCCGTTTCGCTGAGCGGGTCACAAATTTTATGGCCGCCATTTAACACGGCCTCACTTGTTGAAAGCAAGATTAAAAAGCAGAAAAATTCTCGTGGAAACAAAGAACAATTTTTCAGTGGTTCCTACCAACAATTTATGATGTGATTTCGCAGGTTGAATTTTTTCACCCAAGAAATTTAAATTAGCCCACGATTCACTCGCCCTCATAAGATGAATACAATCTGAGTTATATTATAAATCTCTTTTGGCCAGAACCTATAGCATGGCTGTGTTTTCAAAACCATCAGAGGCTAGATCGTAGAAACCAATGGTCTTATGTATTGGGAAATGTGGCTGTGACCATGTAGTCTGATTCCTAAATAAATGACTCATATGAGCCGGTTCTTTACACTGAATCGAAAACATTAGTGCAGTCAGTGTAGACTGATTCTTAACCCTTATGCTGCATTAGGGACATTTTTGGTCTTTTGCAGTTTAATTTCTTTGACCATTTTGGCTGTTTTAATGCAAATGGTATGAAATTTGGCAAAATTGTGACTTTTTGGATACATGTAAAAAATGTGATCCCAGTTTGCAAAATATGTATAACACACACTGTGTAGATCAAATAGTAACACTCAGCACCATAAAGACCAAAAATGGCCCATTGAAACCCATTAAAACGTTGTTTAAATCTGAGGCGGTCAGTAATACATAAAACATGATTTTTGCACAAACATCCTTTCATTTTGAAGCAAAAGCACTATATTTGCATTATATAGTGTATTCCACCAGATGACGTCACTACATATTTATTCCCTATGGGTGGAAATGCACCTTATTTTAGGCAATAGGCAATGTTTATTAGGTGGCCATTTTTGGTCTCTAACGCGCTAAGTGGGATTTTTTGCAAAGTGGGACTGTGATAATCCAAATCTAAAGTTTTCTCTTTGCATTTAGTTTATTGAAAATAATTGAATTTTTGTGTTTTTTCCTCTTTTACAAATCGATGGTTTCGCAAACAAAACTGGTAATTAAAGGGTTAAAATCCTGAAATTGAATACATTTTTGGTAGTTATGATGAGGACTGATGCTGGTTAAAAGATTTAACTTGGTAAAAGTGGAAAATAATAATAATATATAATATTTTAGGCAATGTTTAATATGTGGCCATTTTTGGTCCTTAATGCACTCAACGGTGTTAAAAATCTAATGCAGCACAAGGGTTAAACAAATTACTCACATGAGCCGATCGTTTTTAGCGTATTAAAAATATTGGCGCGATCACTGCAGACTGATTCCTAATAACTCTTATGAGCCAGTTCTTTTGCTAAATCAAAGAATATTAGCACGATCAGTGTAGATTGATCCTCAACATAATGATTCTAATGATCCAATTCTTTCAATGAATAGTTAAAATGAATTGTTAGTTTGAATCAATCACTGAATTGAATAGAGCAGTCACTGAATCAATGTCTGATTCGCTTACTGAACGGCAGGTTATCAGTATTTTCAGTAAAGCAGGTTTTGTGTCAGCATCACTATTGACTGGTTTAATAAGTAGCCTATTGTTAAAGGGACACTTCACCTCTGGAAGGATGGATGGGTATTTAAAATGGGTCATTTATGTAGAAGAAATTTTGAATTTGGAGCTTTCTAGACTGAGAAAAGCCAGAAAATGTATTTTTGGCTCATGTGGATGAAAGACAACAACTCCCAGAATGCACTTGCCCTAGGAGGCCACGCCTACCGGTAATAGAATGCAGTAGTTAAACAACAAGTCTAGGCTACTAGTGAGTCTCCATGATGAAACTGCCCGAAAATCCGTTTTGAGATCGCCCAAAATGTCTGGGATTCGGCTTTTGCGTTCTAGTCGCCATTCATTATGTCAAAAGCTGAATCCCGGACATCGACGGCCGGAAATGTCCGTGAAAAAGAGGATGGTAACCCCTACTACTCAGCTTTCTCCACAGAACAAGAGCCTGCTAGCTTAGCTTCCAAAAAAGATGGCTGACACTATGTGTAATCCCAATCCTCCCAATGCATCCGTCTGCGTATTCAGTAGCTTCGTCCATATTTTTTAAACGTTTATGCCAGTGAAATAACATGCACTGGCATTGATCTGTGATAGGCCTGTTAGGGCATTAGGTCCAACCCCCAATGGGCGGGTTTGAAAGGGTGGGATCTAGTGCATCTAGGATCTATTTTTGCATCATTGTGGGAAGAAGTGAAAAGGGTAAATAGCAGATTTCTATCGTCTCAGGGGAAAATGGGAGTGTGTTGCACGACCATTCAATAGTATAACTGTGTTTCGAACAATAACAGCAAATAGGTGGAGTGTCCCTTTAAATATAATGTATTTATTTATTGTAATGAAAGAATGTTTATATTTTGTACTGCCTCTAACTTGACCTAATTGTCATGTTTTACTCCATATGATTTGACCAGAGCCCAGTTTCATTTTTTTCTGTGAAGCTTTAAAAGTCTCCCAGCAGAGCTACAAATTAGACTCACTTCTATTTGAGCAAGCAAAGCTTTTCAACGGCTCTGCTCTCATAACTCTCAAAGCTGTAAATCTGTGCCGAATCTCCCTGTTTATGGTCAAACCTCCCAAGAGCCCGGTGTCCAGAGCTCTGCTGGGATTCTCTCCGGCTGTAAAGTGTTTCCACAGTAATCATTACTCACAGTTTTGGAGCAGCGCTGGCTGGCAGTGTGTTGATATTTTCTCCATCCTTTTCATTAATTGAGTATTGACGGAGATTGGAGAGTCATTACACCTCATTGATCTGCCTTAGTTCTGCGGCAGCGCGTTGCCAAACTGGCGGACGAAAAGCGAGAGCTTCGGGGAATTAGTTTAAAGTATATAACTCAACATCATATCATAACCAGCATCTCAGTGTGAGTGCCTAGAGAGCTAAATGAACCTCCTTGAGCTTATTTAGGAGGATGCAGGGCTTAATCTGTACACCTCTGGAATTGGATCCGCCACTTATTTTATTGGATATGCTTCTGATATAAATTCATGCTTTGACCTCTACATAGGTTGCATGAAAAAAAAAATCAAGTATAATAATAATGCTGACAATATACATTCTAAAAAATGCTGGGTTGTTTCAATCCAAAATTGGGTCAAATATGGACAAACCCAAATGTTGGGTTAAAAATGTAATTAAAAAATGTGCAGTTGACATTTTTAACCTAAAACTTGGGTTTGTCCATATGTGACCCAAATTTAGGTTGAAACAACCCAGCATTTTTAAGGGTGTATCCACCTAAAAATGTACATGCATTTTGTTAATCAGTACAGTCTGTTTGGAATGGAATACTAGGTTGATAATTCCTGAATATTGCATAATAAATACCCTAATTTTGAATAAGGACATTTTGCATCCTGTCCAAAGCACACTCTAAAAAATGCTGGGTTGTTTCAACCCAAATTTGGGTCAAATATGGACAAACCCAAATGTTGGGTTAAAAATGTAATTAAAAAATGTACAGTTGACATTTTTAACCTAAAATTTGGGTTTGTCCATATTTGACCCAATTTGGGTTGAAACAACCCAGCATTTTTAAGGGTGTATCCACCTAAAAATGTACATGCATTTTGTTGATTCCTGAATATTGCATAATAAACGCCCTAATTTTGAATAAGGACATTTTGCATCCTGTCCAAAGCACACTCTAAAAAATGCTGGGTTGTTTCAACCCAAATTTGGGTCAAATATGGACAAACCCAAATGTTGACTTAAAAATGTAATAAAAAATTTACAATTGAAAGTGAAAGTTGGGTTCAAATTTGAAATGACATTTTTAACCCAACATTTGGGTTTGTCCATATTTGACCCAAATTTGGGTTAAAAAAAACAACCCAGCACCGTTTAGAGTGCATGAATACAGTCATGCCTTATGGCACCAGGAATTCCTCTTAAGAGTAAGTATATTTGACCAATTGCAGGTCATTATTTTTGCTATTTAGAGACGCTTTGCAACCGAAAATACACATTTCTCCAATAAAAGCATTGACAAATATAAAAAGTCTAGCTGAATTTTCTCCTTCCAAAAAAGGAGTAAAGTAACAGCAACTTCTAGCCACATCTGCTAAGAACAAAGGTCACGGACAAAAATGTTAGTGCTAGACATTTCAATTGCATGTTAAATGTGCTGCTGTTGTCGATTTATGGCAGTTGCTTTTCATTGACATTTTTTACAAAGTTTCTGTTTAAATCTTAGGTCAGATTTGAGTGATATACAGGCCCATGAGTTCAGGGGTTTCAAGAGCACTTTCATGGCCTGTTGTGAACTAAGACAGATTGTTGATGGAAAAAACACTGCATATTCCTGTTCACAACTGAGCGCGTTAGGAATAAACCAACTCACTCCAGTGTTGCTGGGAAAGAAATGCGGCATTTCAATCCATAAATGTAAATACGGTGCTGCTCATCTCTGATGATAATGTACCACTTTTGTGTAGGTTGGTGTTAGCAGAGAGAGACGGAAAAAGAAGATCTTTCTGCTAGTGGGTAAAATCTATTGATTGAGAATTCCTACAGCTCTGGAGTGATAAATATTCATTGCAGAATCTGATTGTGAAATGGTGATCAGCATTTGAACGGATCGCTCTCCATGCCTCAACATCAGCGGATGTAATTGCTTGACCACAGCTGCTACCGCGCGAGCTCACCCACAGCTTTATATTCACACGGGAGGCCTGGAAAAAACCTCAACATGCAAAAGCTTGAACGCTTAAAGGAACGATTCAACCAAAAATGGAAATTCGTTATTTACTCACCCATCCATCACATCCATATACTGACTTCTTACTGTAGAAAACAAAATAAGAATTTTCGAAGAATCTTCAGTTGTTTTGCATACATAGTGACAGTTTATGTCGGTCAAGCTCCTGAAATGACAGAAAAATACTGTAAAAGTAGTTTATGCAACACCGTAAGTCTTCTAAGTAAACTAAACCTTAACTGATGCATGGTTTCTGAGCTTCGGCAAAGGGGAAGGTTACAAGGCTATCAGGTTATTGACTAAAACTTCAGTCTGTTCTTCACACCAATTTATCATTTGAGTTCAGAAGACAATATTGTTTCAAAGCAGCTTTTCAGAAAACTACTGTTACTGAATGTCTATAATGACTTAAAGCAAGACATTACAGGTGAATAGGGTAAAAGAAAAAAGTTAACAGATATCACTATACTTTCTCCTATTGATTGATAGTACATTAAGACAATTGTTTTGCATTACAAGATTTCTGAAATGTAATGTTTAAATACGCATATTTTATTTATATATATATATATATATAATATGCACTACTTTACACCAATTTACAGAACAGAATTCTGAACATTGGATAAAGCCAGATTTTAAATGTTTTTATTTTGTACAAAGGTTTTATCTAATTTTATCACAGAAAATACTGTCAACAGCCCAAAAAAAATCACCACATTTTTTAGGAATAAAATGAATCAGGTGAATGATATATTAACAAACCACTCTGTAAAAACCATCCCATTATAGATGGGAATAAAATGGCAAACTAATCTAAAAAAAGACAAGTTATGAATAAAACAGCCCAAAATCTGAAAATTATCAATGCTCTAAATAATATATATATATATATATATATATAATTTTCAAAGAACATAAAGGTAAGTAAATATAATGTCTTTTTTTTTTCATTTTTAGGTGGACTGTGCCTTTTAAAAGAAAAATCTAAATCAAGAATCTAAATCAATACTACTGACCCCTTGGGCTATGGAGGGAACAAAGTGTAATAAACACTTAAATGTGAATTTAGGATGTTTTCTTTCCACTAGTCTAAAAAAAAAGACAAGTTATGGAGTAAATTGCCCAAAATCTCAAAATTGACCAAAGCCTGAAAAAACAACAACCCAAAAAACAACCCAACCTCAGATACATACGTAACCTCGAAACTCTCGCAAGAGAACTATGATTTTGTCTGTATTGTTTTTGCCTTACAGCTTTAACATCAGTTTTAAGGCTGGACGTTATGACAACATATGTTGATGATATTAACGAGCCACCATTTGAGATTTAGCTATATTGCATTCACAATTTGAAAATGAAATTACTGACATCAGAGAGCAATTCAAAGAAGCTTCATAATATAGTGCAAGATTCCTATGGACTACTTCTATTTGTCATTTTGGAAAAATATATAATTTTGGTAGAACATAAAGCTAAGTAAATATAATGTCTTATTTTTCTCATTTTTAAGTGGCCTATGCCTTTAAAACCTCTCAAACTCTGTCTCCAGGATATCTGATGACAGACACTAATAAGATTCGTTTCTCCTTGCGAAGATTCAAAGAGAAAGATTCCCTCGATCCATTCCAGGCACATTCAAAGGCAGGGGACTCTGCCCAAACTCTTTCCTCTTCATTATCATTCTCAGGTTATCCACCGCCAAGCGAATCTGGAGCGCAAATGAATTAGTGAGAATTAAGGAGCCTCTGTGGTGTGAACCCTCTCCAAATCTCTGCTAAGATGAAAGGTACACAGCTCCCGTCTCATGCACCTAAGCTCCGAGGGATCAAGCACCTTCATGAGTCTCCTACTCTTCTCTCGCCCTGTTTCTCTGAAATAGCAACAGCGCAGGCAGTTAATGTAGCCTAACGTCTGCTGACCGTGAGCTGGGCCGTGTGGGAGACGAGCGGGTATCGGAGGACCACACCTCCGATCACGGGCCATTAATTACAGCCTGAGAGCCGAGCGGTGGCGATCTTCTTTCTCCACGTTGGCCTTCCGCTCATCTGAGCCCCTCGCAAAAGACATAAAGGGATAGTTCACCCAGAAATGAAAAATATGTGTCAGTAATTACTCACCCTCATGTTGTTCCAACCCCATAAAACTTTCGTTCAACTTCGGAACACAAATTTAGATATTTTTGATTAAATCTGAGAGTTGGATCACTCCTATAGTGAGCCTAAGTCCCTCTCCTTCCGGTCGACCACCATGGGACCTTATTTTGGAAAAATATTGAATGGTAGTCAATGGCGAGAGACAACAAATATTTTGATCTCGTTTGAATTGTGCCCTGAATTACACATATGATGTTTTTCAAATTTAAAGATACATTTTAAAGTAAAGAAAGTCGCAGTTTGATGTAAAACCGTTGAGGTATAAGACTGTGAAAATACGTAATTACAAAGACTACAAACCCCAAAGGCGCACATTTTCTCCCAATGAATGAAGCTAACTTTACTGAGGCTATTGTCTGTCATTGTTTCTACAGTCTTACGTTATAATCGTAACGTTACGCCGTCATACCTGAGTGTTTTGTACAAGACTGCACACACACGAGCAGCGGATCTCGTTTCGCTTTCCGGGAGATGTAGTTCACAGAGCGATTTTCCCAAAAAACTAAATGTTACTCTTCTGTTGTATAACAAACTGCGACATTTTTGACTTTCAGAATTATGTTTTATATTGACAAACATCATATGTGTAATTGAGGGCACAGTTCAGACGGAATAAAAAGATAAGTTGTCTCTCGCCATTGACTACCATTCATATTTTTTCCGAAATAAGGCCCCATGAGGCGGAAGCGGAGGGGCGGGACTTAGGCTCTCTATAGGCTACTATGTAATTTTATCTGTTGGCCCAGAAAGTTAGTAAAGACATCGTTACAATAGTCCGAGTGACTACAGTGGCTCAACCTTAAGTTTATCAAGCGACGAGAATACTTTTTGTGACTCTTCCATGTCATTTTCCTACGCTGTTGATGTACATCAGAACGCAGGCTTACTATTGGACGACGCTGGTCATGTGTGATGCTGGCCAAGAGTGAGCCTACGTTCTGACGCAGAACCCAGAAGCGCTGCACTGTTTACATACATCAAAAGCGTAGGAGAATGAGAGAAGAGATTGTTGAATAAAGTCGTTATTTTTGTTTTGTTTCCGCGGACATAAAAGTCTTCTCGTCGTTTGATAAACTTAAGATTGACTATTTTAACGATGTCTTTACTAACTTCCTAAACCGACAGATGAAATTACATAGCAGCCTATGAAGGAGTGAGAAAGCTCTCAGTTCTCATCAAAAATATCTTAATTTGTGTTTCGAAGATGAACGAGATACGGATTTGGAACAATTTGAGGGCGAGTAAATACTGACAGAATTTTCATTTTTGTGTGAACAAACCCTTTAATGAGTGCTGTGATATGATATACCAGTGGTTCTCAATCAGGGCGCCTCAACAAACAGGTCAACTTTGCATTTTATAAACTAAGCATAATACCTATTGATTTCTACAGAAAAAATAAGTGCTTTTTTTATAAGTAATATACTTAGAATGGACATGAATGGACCTTCTAGGGGTATAATCCATAATGGGTTTCTGCACTGAAATCGAAAACAGATTATTGAGGTACATTTATGAGAAAATACTATTTCAGGATTTAGAAATTGCTATTAAATTTCACGATTTATTAAAAAGAAATATATATTTTTTAAATTATAATTTTTTAAATGGTTTTATTTTGTACAAAGATTTTATCTAATTTTAGACCACATTTTTCAGGAATAAAATGAATCAGGTGAATGATATATTAACAAACCACTCTGTAAAAACCATCCCATTATAGATGGGAATAAAATGGCAAACTAATATAAAAAAAGACAAGTTATGAATAAAATAGCCCAAAATCTGAAAATGTATCAACGCTCTAAATAATATATATATATATATATATATATAATTTTCAAAGAACATAAAGGTAAGTAAATATAATGTCTTTATTTTTTCATTTTTAGGTGAACTAAAAGAAAAATCTAAATCAAGAATCTAAATCAATACTACTGACCGCTTGGGCTATGGAGGGAACAAAGTGTAATAAACACTTAAATGTGTATTTTGGATGTTTTCTTTCCACTAGTCTAAAACAAAACAAAAAAAAAGACAAGTTATGGAGCAAATTGCCCAAAATCTCAAAATTGACCAAAGCCTGAAAAAACAACAACCCAAAAAACAACCCAACCTCAGATACATACGTAACCTCGAATCTCTCGTAAGAGAATATACAATAAAACAATATACATAGTGGAGAAAAACCCTATACACATGCATTTTTTAATTAGCTTGAAACTGTCTTATATTGGTTAGAAAAAAAGCACTGTGTTAATCTAATAATTGTGCATAAGATTAATATAATTTTTTCAAACAATATAAACAGGATATACAGTGCAGGGAGGCCTTTAGCATTAAACAGTCTGAAAGAGTGAATTCACTCGTGTGCGTTGCTGTCAGAATAAGTAAATAAATAAATAAATAAAACAAGCCCAAACATGCAATGAAGTCTGTCTATGCCCCGTCCATCTCGCCCTCCTGCCAGCCCAGTTTTACAGATCTGCCTTTCTCTACGCCCGGCTCTTTCTCCATCACACGCTGCCCTTGTGCCGGACATCAAATGACCACTCAACCCCCCGAGGAGCGCTCAAGTTCCCACCTCCTCGTTTCTCTCCCTCGACTCGCTCCGCACGGGGACGCACGACATCTGCCTGTCTGAGAGAGGGAGGCGTTCGCGGACCCCTCTGCCCGTCTGTCAGCGGATCATATTGGCCTGTCACGCCATCCAGCACTTATTATTCAGTACAGAGAGAGAGAGAGAACAAAAAGAGTCGGGGGAAAACGAGAGAGAGAGAGAGAAGTGCGGAAAACATTTTCATGGATTTCAGATGCTTTATTGTTTGTGCCAGATTGCCCCACAGATACATGTAACCGGTTTTATCCACCAATGTTTACGCTGTAATCATTATCACATAATCTAATTACTGCTGCTTTCCACAAACCCCCAGTCCGTCAATGAGAGGCGCTGCAATCGATAGAGAGGAATTTGCATAAAAATCTATTTGGCAGCTTGTGCGAATGGCGGCCAGGATCAAGATGTGAGCTCTGGGGATGAAGAACAACACCTCCACAACAGACAGAGGTGAACAGCAATGTCTTTACGAAGAAATTCATCATGCACTATACATCATTTCTGTTAATGCTTATTAGGACTGGACCACGTTGACTCATATAGGCCCTATTCATGCTTTTGTTTTACCATTAAGTTTCCTAAAGGACGCATCATTTAACTAATTTCACGATTATTTCTCGTCCTGCCATGCGTAAATACTGATGGGAGTGTTTAAACAAGTGGCAAATCGATTCAGTTCAAACAGTCCGTTTCAATCATTTGGATCACTACAACACAGCAACATCGGCTCAACCAATGGCATGAGTTTGGAGACGGGACCATCTCGCAGTGTCCGAATATGCCTATTTCTATACTACATAGCAGGCAAAAAAACAAAAAAACGAAAGTATGGGGGCTGAGTAGTATGTCCGAATTCATAGTAGAATATTCTTAAAAAAGTAGGTTAGTCTGTCTGTCTAGAAGTACGTATTTACATATGAAAATTGGACTAAATGTACTTCAACAGTAAAAGAATAAAAACAAAATTTGCGGAATACATTTGGTGAAAAATGTCCTATGCATTTTTACATTTAAATGTTTACATACACTCTAAACAATGCTGGGTTGCTTTAACCCAAATTTGGGTCAAATATGGACAAACCCAAACGTTGGGTTAAAAAACATAATTAAAAAATTTAACCCAACTTCAACTGTACATTTTTTAATTACATTTTTAACCCAACATTTGGGTTTGTCCATATTTGACCCAAATTTGGCTTGAAACAACCCAGCATTGTTTAGAGTGCAGTCATTTTAAGCCAAAAAGGGGGTCAACCTTGAACAAATTGCAACAGAAGCAAACTCAACTGATTTATGTCCTGAGTAAGGAAAAAAAAAGCCCAGAAGAATCCCATTAGGGGAAAGTTTAGAAAAAGACCCAAATATATCCCATTCATTCGCATATTCATTCTTTTTCTCACGTGAATAGGGTAAAATTTTTAACCTTTAGATATCATCATGAAAATCACTGAGTTGATAACTTACATCAAGACAAACAAAAGTTTTTTGCAATTGTTTGTTAACATGGACAAATTGTGCATAATCTAATTACATATGTGCTAATTTGCATAATTACCCAAACAGATCTAAACATTGGGTATAGCAGGTGAAAATGTTTTTTTGAATCTTGTTGACATATAACAGTAAAAGACTTAATGTTAAGGTCTGAATGGATCCCATTTAGGCTACCCGTGAACATTAATACAGGAAGAAGTACTTTAGAAACCAGCCTTTATTAATTATCATGGCAGAGATGGGGTTTGGGGCCGGGAAGAACAGGAGACATGGGTAAGGAGAATGCAGAAGACAAAAGGTAGGTGAAATAAAAAGTGTCTGGATCAAAAAATCTAATTACGTACACAATGCCCTCAATGCCCAAAATAAATACCTATTTTAAATAAATAATAAAAAACATGTTAACTGAAACATTAGGCAAACTTTATAGATAATATTTTAACTTGCTGCGGCTTTGGTGACAAAATAAAAGCCAATTATTTATTTTTGGAAGCATGTCGTCTTAATTATATCATGCTTTAGTTTTTTTTTTTTTTTCACAAAGTATAAATGGGACATATAAATATTTAAATAACGTCATGTCGCCCAGCCCTAACAGTCATTTAGGGACACACTTGACTCATTAATATTTATATAATCACAGGAAAATAAGAATTCGAGCTAATACCGCTGTGCTGTTCACACGCAAATGCACATCCTCAGCACAAAGCTGCTGCCGCCCATATCTCGGGCTCTGGTTGGTCTCTGTTCCCGCCTGTGGTAAGTCAAGTGATCTTGCAGGACTGGCTTTTGGCTCAGATCCATGTGTATGTTTCACTGCCTGGGACCTCAGCCTCCTGCTCAGGGTGCAGGGTGAAGGAGAAACTATCACACTCTCCTTGTCAGCTGCAAGGGTAATTACTGCTGGCTGAAATTACTCAACATTTGTTTATTAGTTCCCCAGAGCCCCCTGTAAATAGATTGTCCGTTACAGTCCGATCGCATTAGAGAGCGCGTAGCCCCTCAGAAGCCCCCCAGCCTCCTGTTGGCGTTTCCTCACAGAACGAACCGTGTTCCAGCAGAGCGTTCTCCATTAGCGACGCCGTGCTATGTCTAAAGCGACACTATGCCCGATGTAATTGCTGAATTCTGTCACATAGCCTCAGCTTCATTACCAGCGCCGAGGGGAGAAAGCAGAGGAGCAGAGACATCAAAAACACAACTACATATGCACTTCCTATAGAAGTTTTCAGACGTTTTAGGTAAGTTTAGGTTTTGGGATTCGATTCTGCGGATTATAAAAACCAACGTCAGAGACACAAGCATGTGTCTTGTTTGCTGTCTGCGGCACACTAGAATCATCAACATATATTGTAAATGTGGCTACAAATGAGTCAATAGAAATCACGATTCAATATGCAAATGCGATGTCAAAGCTATTTATAGTTCAGCCATATTAATTAATTCATTTTAACAAATAATTGTTTAATAAATAAATGTACTGAATAAAGCATAACATGCTAATCTGAACTATAACTGAACTTTGTTAAGTGTTATTGTATAATTGAATTAATTCCACAGCTACATACTAATATAGAGGACCTAAATTTAACACTCGCCAAGCAGCAAATGCGAGAAAAAATTTGTGATGGCGAGAATATGAAATGGTCACATTTTTATAAATTCTAATAATGCAAAACTACTTTTTATTATTGCTATATATGATGCAATAATGTGTTTAAACTAGTTAACCTCACTAATTGACTAAGTCAAGACCACAATGACATATTTTTAATCTATATAGTACAGTCTTGCAACTACTAAAATCTAAACCTAAAACATTTTTTGATCTAAAAAAAGATAGATCAAAAAATGTACAATAATATATGTGTTTAAACTAGTTAACCTCACTAAGTCAAGACCACAATGACCCATTTTTAATCTATATAGTACAGTCTTGCAACTACTAAAATCTAAAACTAAAACATTTTTTTGATCTAAAAAAATTAGATCAAAAAATGTACTTGAAGTCTTGAAGGGACTTTTTCATTAAAAAGGTTCTTCACAATGTCCAGCCTCGTTGGCAGTTACACAAAGGCGAGGTTGAAATATGTCAGTCGTTCTCTACATATAAATTCTCCCTTCTTTGTGGTATTTTATTGTGGTTATTTTCTGCATGCTGCCCACCATCGAGTGGACATCTTCGTGCCAGAGGCCTTGTATTTGTGTATTCTGTGATGGGAGGATGAGGCGAGCCAAGGTCTGTCCCTGTATTCATCGTGTTGGATGGTTCCTGTCAGAGATGACATTCTGAAACACTTGACCCACAAAAATGAATTCTCGGCCAGAGCCCAATGACAGCGATGGGCAATTCATTCTGCTAAAATGTGAGAAGATAAAAAGGAGGAGAATGCAATAGCGCTGTCAAAGGGGGAGAGAGCAAAGCCAGGGAGTAAATCTATGTTTGAGAATGTGAAAACCATACATAAAAAGTGTTTTACAGGGAAATGGCTTTAGTTTAGGAGACTATCTGATATGACTCACGCTTTGATCAAGAAGGAGAGGCGTAGCCAATAAGACGAACAAAATGTGCACTCTAAAATAGTGTTTCTCAACTGGTTTTACTTCAGGACCCAGATGGGTACTGAAAAAGTAGCCAAGTTTAAAAAAAGACAAAAGTTTAAATATTTTACCATATTAATATAACCAATGATGCATAGGCTGAATAATATGCTAAACTATTATTGCCTGGGTTGTATGTATGTATGTATGAATGGATGTGTGTATGTACGTATAGATTCAATTCAATTTCAGTTTATTGTCATTGTTATCCAAAGGACAGCCGCGAAATTGTGTTCGGAGCATACAACAACCGTACATGGTATTTTAAAGTGCACTAATAAAAATAAAAAATAAAGATGGATAGATATTCATACTAATTAATTAATAATGACTATATATTTTGTTTTAAATATTGTTCCAAAGCTCTGCAACATTTGAGAAAGTCTTGAACAATGTAAAAATGCAGAGTTAGAATATTTTCCACAACATATTTGGCAATTTTGTTTTATTCTATTACTGTTAAAACCCATTTAGTCCATTTTTCATATATATAAATACATACAGTACATATGAAGAGTTCAGATGCAAAAGCCTCTAAATACCATTTGAAATTTTCTTCTTTAATGATGATTTTTATCAAGCTTGTATATTTAAGTTTCACTTAAGATTTCACTTAAATTGCAATGAAGATTACCTATTAATTGTTATTTAAGTGAAATTACTGAACTTAAATATACAAGTTTGATAAAAATCATCATTAAAGAAGAAAATTTCAAATGGCATTTAGAGGCTTTTGCATCTGAACTCTTCATATATACCTCTAGATAGACAGATTTTTCAAAGGTGCAAATAAAACATTGGTTTTACAAGAAAATGCTGTTTCAATCTTTCTACTTGTAATTTCAATGCTTAAAGGGATACTTCAGGATTTAGCATTAAGCTTTGTATTAGTAGAAAACCTGTAGTATTTTCGAATTACCATGCTTTCCAGCCTCACAACGCCCTGAGACGAGAGATTTATGTATTTTTTGTCTGGAAAAAATCATCCGATGACGCAAAAATCGTCATTTTGCATCATCTGAGGATTTTTTGGCCAGAGGCTAAAGACTACAGTCAGTAGTCGGGTCTGTCCCGCATGTCCTCAACCCACCCATAGAGGGCTCACAGAATGAACACAGTGTCAGACATCTTTTTTTGGAAGCTAAGCTAGCAGACTCTTAAGCTGAGTAGTAGCGGTTACCATTCTCTTTTTGTCCGGCCGTCGATGTTCGTGATTCAGCTTTTGCTTTCTGCAGTCACCATTCATTGTTTACATGCACACCTTTTGTTTCAATCTAACTGAATTCATTCCAATGGTGAATCTGAATGTAGTGTTTATATGAACGCTAAACAAGTGATCGGTTGATGTGCGTTTTAACATTGCTAAGAAAATTCCCGCTCCTCCGTGAGAGATACGAGACCGGTGCGTCTCACAGATGTCGCTCTTCGATAATCACGCGCCGTTCTCCCGCGGCCCTCACTCGTCCCGCTCGCCACAGTAAACATGATGAACGGCGACTGTAGAACGCAAAAGCCAAATCCCGGACATTTTGGGCGATCTCGAAACACATTTTTGGGCAGACTCATCCTAGTAGCCTAGACTTGTTGTTTACCTACTGAGCAGTTACCGGTAGGCGTGGCCTCCTAGGGCAGCGAAGCAAGTGCATTCTGGGAGTTGTAGTCTTTCATCCACATAAGCCGAAAATACAAAATTCTGGCTTTTCTCAGTCTAGAAAGCTCCAAATTCAAAAATAATTTCACATTTCTTCTACATAAATGACCCATTTTAAATACCCATTCATCTTTCCAGAGGTGAAGTATCCCTTTAACTTGCTGTGAAATTTACTAGAAATTTCTGAGATTAATTTTTGTATCTAGATAGATAGATAGATTGATAGATCTGCTGTTAGTGATGGGTTGAGTCCACCTCTGTGGATGTTACACTAATAAAGAGCCACCTCTCCATTGCTCTGCCTCCAGCGCTGGCCTAATAACAGTCTGTGTGCAAATAAGTCCCTCGAGCCACTGGACATCCATCATGCCCCTCCTGAGTCACATTACAGCACCCTAATGGCCACTCCGTGTGTGCTTATGATATTAATTTTTAGTGTTTTCTGAAGAGCTTTAATCAGTAATGTGGCATTGTCTCACCGCTGTGGAGACTCCTCGGCCATATTGTTTCCCTATGTCACCTCCTCCTCATCTCTGCTTGTCTTCTACTCTTCACTCACTTCTCTTCTTTTTCTCGTTTCATAATTTCTAAGTCTTTCTCTTCTCCCTTTAACCATGTTGATGCTCCTTTCTTCCTATTTTTCCTATTCTCTCCTCATTTCACTTTCTTATTTATAACTTTCGCCATCTTTGATTTTTAATGAGAATGAAAGTGAGGCTGTGAGGGATAGTTATGCATCTCTTCAATGGGCTGTACTGTTATTTAATGTGTTTTCAGATTGTTCTGCTCATGAAACACTGGAAAAATATCTTTCCAAGAAATGTCAGTTGACAAAAAACTCCCGACAATGTAAGCTGTGGAAAATTGTAAGTAATCTAGGAGCTTTATTCAGCTTTTTACAGCGGATGCCATTGGAAACATGGCAAGTCTATCCCTCACAGCCTCACTTTCATACCCGTCATGGCGCTGCTCTGAATAAGGTCTATTCCTATGCTCTTCTCTTCTTCTTTTGTGCCCTAATTTCTCCTGATTTCTCTCCTCATTTCTCTTCTATAGCCCTTTTCTTACTTCTCTTCTTGTCTTTTCACCTTTTTCCTAATTTCTCATATTCTCTCCCCATGTCTCTTCTTCTAGGCTCTTTTCTGGCATTTCTTTTGTCTTTTCCCTAATTTCTTTTCAGAATTTCTCTGCTCTCTTTCACCTTGTTGATGCTCTTTTCTTCTTTCTTCTCCTTTTTTCCTAATTTCTCTTCTTTCTTTCACCCCTCTGATGCAATTTTCTCCTATTCTCTCCTCATTAATCTTCTTCTCGGCTCTTTTCTCCACATTTCTCTTCTCTTTCCCAATTTCACATTTTTTTTCTTTCACGTCTTTGATGCTCTTTTCTCCATACTTCTCCTGTTATCCTCTAATATCTTTTTTCCTCTGCTCATTTCTATTTTTTTCCCCCTTATTTCTCCAACCCCTTTCACCTCTTTGATGCTCCTTATTTCTCTTCTCCTCTCCTCATTTCTCTTCTCCTATCCACTCAGAACATGAGCATGTGTACAGAGGCTCTGCCAGCTCTCGGCTCATGTGACCAGATCAACAGATGGCCGGCTACACTCGGGGTCTGCTACACGCTAGCACGCAAACACTAGATGTCATTTTGCATTTTTAAATACACGTCACATCCCCCCACCTGCAGAATGTCAGAGTTCGATAGCATCGGCCCGAGGCACAGCTCCCTGTAATAAATGTATTTTAAAATGCCTCCCGCAAAGAGCATGTTGGGAAAACAAGATGAATCAGCCAGATATTCTGTGGATAAACCAGGCTTTTAAGTGTTTAAGCTAGTCATCGTCTTGTCTCGATTTCAACATTCATTTTTTAGGTCAAACCGAGTGCTTTTTTAATCAGGTTTTGTGGCATGAGAGGATGTTGATGGATCTAATCTTTTTCAAACACTTCAAGTTTTGACAGGATTTTTTTTTAACGCCACATCACACCATTTCGCTTTCCAGTTTGTACGATAACCTTCTTTTTACCAATTGAGCTTTCTCATTGTATCATGTATCTAAGGAAATTCTGTCGACTCTTTGAATGTCTCACATCTATCTGGTTGTCTTTGCATTTAAACGTACAGGTCGTGTTCACAGGAACCTGCCACAAATCAGGCTGTTTTGACAAGCCTCAGTTGTTTAAGTATTTTGCCGATCATACAGATCACAGGTTTTTTTTTTTAATCGCAGCACCTCAAAATCCTCAATTGAGAATTCAAATCATCCAGAGAAACGCGAACGGAGGGGGCAGAGAAAGAAACAAGAGCGTTTAAAATGCAAGAAAACTGTTCTCAGGGCTACGAACGAACAGCCGTCACTCTCCATGTGCAATTTCATTCATCTAACAAGGCTCTGGAAGCACGCGGGCCGATGATAATTGCCTTTAAAGACTGAGGAAGAGAGAAGAGAGGAGCACAGATAAAAGATACGCACCAAAGAGCACATTAGGACATGGGAGGGGCTGGCAAGACCGCAGAGGCTTCTGGTATAAATAGTCATGAAATAAGAAGTTTCTGCCAAGGATTGAAGTGAAGAAATGCTCTCGGAGGGGCCAGCAGGCCACACCAAATAATCCTTGACTTAGCGTCCCATTCTGAATCCCATATTAGCTACAGAGATTTAAATGTAAATATGCCATTAGGCTGTCATTACAGTGATCAAACTGTGCACGGCACAGGTCAGGCCCAGCCACTGTTAATTTTGCAGGCAAAAGCTTTTTTTTCCTCCTCTCTTGAAATGTTAATAACTTTCTATTAGTTAATGTACCGTGACTAAAATTCAAATTAGACATAATTTATTTTAATATCTGTGACTAGCTAGCCTGACCATTTAGCAATGGTCTGCAGAAGAATACACGATTGTAAATCGGACTAATTTGCATTGGACGGTTTTAGCACGCCTCGTCTCTCGCTTTTTTTCGCCGTTGTGATGAATCATCTCTGATCCTTGAGGTACAACTGTTCTTTAGTGAATATTGCCAACCGTCACATTTAATATACGTCTTTATGAATGCGACTCCGGGGGGGTTTGGGGGGCGGAACTGGAAAATTACCCCGATGACACAAGACTATTAAAATGATATCATTTCATATTTGGGCTGGAATATGGTCCTGAATTACACAATTGAAATGTCACAATTGTTGCAGCAGATCACTCTTTTTTCGATCATTTTCTTGTAAGTAGGCTGTCACGATTATTAAATTTGGCTGACGATTAATTGTCTGAAAAATGATGTTGATTAAGTGTAAGTTTTAGGTTTTTGTCATACATTTTACTGCGATAACTTCAGCTGTGAGCTATCCCTATTTTTCTTCCCGACACAACGCGTTAAAAGACCTCAATAAACACATCAAACTTACAAAACATTGATAAGTCAAACAGGTTCTGTAGCTGTACAAAAGTAATATGATGCAACTTCTGCAAAAATGAATAAATTAAATATAAAAAATTAAAGTGTGCTCCTTTTTCACACCTTTTCGACGTCGCGTAATCACGTCACTTCATACCGTTCCCATGGCAACAGGGGGAAACGGCTGCTCTTGTGTGAACCAAACGCAACATTTTTCAACTTCCTGCTAAGAAACATGTGACTTTTTTGCAACGAAAATGCGAGGATTGTGAAATCATGCAAGCCCTGCATATTTTGCGCGGAAAACGGTAATTTATGCGATGAAAATGCGGCGTATTTGAAAAAATGTGGCCCCGCATAAATATGCGGACATATTTATACACGTCATCTGTATTTATACGAATAAAACAAAGATTATTGGAGTATATTTTGCAAGAAAATACTATTATCAGACTTCTTCAAAATTTCACGCTTAATTCAGTGTTACTTGCTATTTCTTTGTGAAATTTACAGGAAATTTCTGTGTATATCTAAGTATATCCTACACCAAGTTTTTTTACAATGTAGTTATGAAATATAGTTTAAACAAATGACTAGAAAACTGATCAAAATGGACATGTAGCAACAATGAGTTCAGTTGAAAGTGAAGCACCAAAGCAAAACGCAAAAATAAAACACTTACCCTTTCTGCTACTACTCTGAAAAGGCGTTAGTCCCGCCCCCAAATGGACGCCATTGGTTGAGTCACTGTTCCTGTGTTGGGATGGTTAGAATGACAACATACAAACAGATCAGTGTTTTCAGAAACAATCAATGAAATAATCAAATATACTAATCAAAAAATATAGTCTCAATATTTTAAAATAGATTTGATATTTTAATACCGACATTGCTTCCTCACATTTTGGTGCTGCTATTGGTGTTTGGGGATGTTGATGCAGCCAAGTTACAACTCCTGTGTTTAGAGAGAGAGAAACACCGAGAGTGAGAAAATATGGGCCAAGAAAAGGCCAGCTGATTGGAAACAGCTGGGGAAAAAGAGGGAGGCCGCCCACTTTGGAAAATCTGGGTGACCTCTGCTGGCATGTGAAAGCGCATCTCTTCCGCTGCCAAACCCAAAGCATGCAAAGAGGAACCCTTGGGCCATGGTGCTGGATGGTACCAACAGCCCTCCTGCGATACACTACAGGGATCACATTCTGTCCGATTCACTTCAAACACTTCAGATACCTGGAGGAATGATTTCCACCACACAAAAAGCCTCTTGATGCCTAAAAAAGTAATAGGGCGGGGTATTGACACAAATTTCACAATTCGATTTGATTTTGATTCCGATTCGATTCAATATTGATTATTTTGGATATCAGTTACAATAAATGGCTAATTTTCTCAAGGAAATCAAATCTCTTAACTAATGCTGTAAACTATGGGAGTCTAGTTGTAGCCTACTAGGCTTTATTAGCCTAATATGAAGTAATAATGAACTGTTTTGTAGCTATACAAACACTTAAATTACACTTTTATTTATTTTTATAAGATGATTATATGAAATATAAACATTTAAATGGTGGCTGCCATATAAACTTGCCAGATTTATTCAAATATGCATTAAATATTGAAGAACATTAAGATTATAATGCATATGGTGTATATATTTAGCAAAATGCTCCTCTCTGGAGTTATTTTTTCTAGCTGACTAACGAGTTTATGTGGGTTTTCTGAGGCAAATATGACGATACATGACATTGATTACAAACTGTTTAACTGATGTCTTTCTACGGTTGAAACGTTGATTGGCGAATCAATGTGACATGATACGGATTTCGATAAGTTGTACTCTATCTTTTAACTCACTTTCAGATGCTCATTCATGTTTATTTCACGCTGTGACTGGTATTATTAACCCGGAAGAGAGATCAGCGCTGCTGCTTCTCCAGAGCGATCTCACGCCACAGCGCCAAAACACTATTTATATTTTTGAATTTCTAAAGAAAATGGACGTAATTTGAAATTTGAGACTTTGTTTCATATCAATAGTAACAAAGGACAAAGATTATTGCGATTTTTTGGATGCGCGCAGCCGCGATACAATGTCCCATTCATTCAAATAAAACAGGATGACTAATCGATTCTTGAGATTTAAGAATCGATATCGGTTCGTAAAAATGAGAATCGTTTAATATCGAGAAATCGATATTTATTACCCAGCCCTAAAAAGTAACATTATTTAAAAAAAATCATTTTGATTGTTTTATTGACTGACACAGTGGTCTTACGCTTGAAAAGCTTTATGTTGCTGATGCAATTGTAGAAATTCTTAGACAATTCTTATTTTTTAATGAAATATGTGTAATATAAATGATGATAAATTATTTATCAGCTATTTTTTTTTTATTCATGTGCCTAATAATCTTTAATCAAAATAACTATATGATGACGTGTTCACCGGCGCAAGGGCGGGACAACCAACCTGTCAATCACATAAGATCCACCAATGGCAAACCACAACCATCCAATCAATTCCCGATGGAGAAAATCAAGTCCCACCCTACATTTTTTTCTAGTTTGATTTCTTTTTTCCATTTTTATAAACGAACTTCAATTCCATGCTGACTTTAAGACTTTTTTTAAAGGATTGCATAAAAAAATGACTCATTTCAATAAAACTTTTTTCCCTCTACCCCTTTAATGTCGAAATTAATCTCTTCAAAATCTTTAATATGTTCCTCCAACCTAATCAATAATGATTTAATAGATATTATTGAAGCTTTAACCCTGTTGTTAACAACTGTGCACTTTTCAGATGAACTTGCTTATGATATATTAACATTGCTCTGTTTGAGTTGTAGAAAAATACAATGAATGCAAACTGGCAGACGAAGAAATGGATGTAATTCAAACAGCATGCCGTCACATTGAAAGTTTGTTCACAATCAGTTCTCATAAGATTAAGAAAAGTCATGAAGTATCAACTAGATCCTTTAATGTAAAATGTGTTTCAGAGATATTAAAAGGGCCTCTGTGTCTGTCGGACCCCCCAGAACATGAGGGTTAACTCATATTGATTGCTCCAATGTATTCACTACAGCTGCTCTGACAGTGTGTGTGTGTTTAATGCTTAAACTAAACAGTATGTCTGTTAAATGATTTTAAGATGTTATGATGGGGAAGCTCGGCTATATAATGAAAGCTATGAAAGGCCTTTTAAATGTCACCTGACAGCTGCAGAACCAGAGCAGTGCATGAACATGCAATACACACACGCGTGTTGGGTTTTCATGCTTTATGAGGACATTCCATAGACAATGATTTTTATACTGTACAAACTGTATTTTCTATCCCATAATCCTAACCCTACATTTTAAACAAGACGTCACTGATTTCCTTATGATGGGACCAAAAAAATTTCCCAGCAAAAACAAGGATTTCGCATTTTGCCGTCTTTGTAGGGAATACCAGGATCACAAACACACACACTTTTACTTACTATACCCATGCAAACACTCATGCACACAACCACAGGACATCACAAAGATCTTACTAATGTCTCAATTGTTTCTCTTACACAGCATATAATGAGAGAACTGCTTAATAACAGCTTTCTCATTTAATGTCTATTTCTCCTTAGGAGTAACACTTTAAGTCAAGATATATATATATATATACAGTATATATTGTTGGACAAAAAAACTGAAACACCTGGTTTTACTACACAATAATTTGTTAGAATGGTGAGGGCCTCATTTTGCATCCAAATACAGCACCAATTGACAGATAGAAGTCCTTCACAGTGACCTGAGGGATTATGAGCCGTTCCTCTTCCAGAACAGTGTCCAGGTCACTATATGATGCTGGTGGACTCGCTCCTCCAAAACACCTCATTAATATTCAGATCTGGTGACTGTCAGACCATGGGAGATCTTCAACGTCACTTTCATCTTCATCAAACCCTTCTGTCACAAGTCTTGCTGTGTGTGTTGGTGCATGATCATGCTGATACACGGTTTGAGCATCAGGTGCTCATGATCCTCCAGAAGGGTTTGGTAGTCCTCGGCAGTGTCGTGAATACAATCCTGATCGCAAATACAATCAGGATTGTCATGATATAGGAGCTCAAACCATCACTGATCCACCCGTGCTTTACTCTGAAGATTGGCCGCCAGGCATATAGATGTGAAACCTCCAACATTGGCCAGTGCTTCAGTTTCATTGTCCAACCCCTGTATATACACTATATATATATATATATATATAAATGGAGACTGGTCAAAAGTTGTGTATATATACTGTATATGTGTGTGTATATGAAGAGCTCTTTTCCAAAACGCTATAAATCCATTTCAATAGTTTTCAGGAAAACTACATTTTTTACCTAGACCCACACATTTTGTGAATATTCAAATTATCCTGTTTAAATGTTTTATTGGTTCAGTCTGAACATTTTGAACAATAATTATTAAATCAAACAACAATATTGTTAATGATAATTTAAAAGTTAATTTTATTTTTTTCCAAAACGCTATAAATCCATCCATTTTTTGTATCATTATTAGTAAAGTCATTTTTAGTAAAGAGTCAAACCTCAAACAAATAGTACCAATTTCAACATATGCATGAAAAAAACAAATTATTAATACCAATTTCAACATATGCATGAAAAAAACGAATTATTAAAAATGATCAATATATGATAACGATATTCAAAAAAGGGATGGGCACCCCTCCAGCACATGCACACACACACACACAGGCTACATAACATGTGAGCAAAGCGGAGCAGCATGACGCTTAAATATAAGTTAACAAAAAAACAAAATAAACATTTCACATTTGTTTTTAATAATATTACATTACTTATTTTTATTATTTCATCTATGTTGAGTAGGCTATGAAAAGGGAACCGCATGAGATGAGTAAGATAGGATCAAAATTCAAAAGCTGCCCAATATCGGAAAATATTTGGAGTGCGTCAGACATGATTTTGACCACTTATTAAGTTTTGTTTTGTAGAAAGCTTGTAAATTTCGTTTCATATAAATTGTATCTTCATTTTAATAAATGTTTCATCGACAAATTGACTGGATTAATACATTAGAAGTAAATATCAGACAATATAATCAGGACACAGAGGCGCGCAGGTGAACCGGAGCGCGTCTCATAATATGAACCGAAACACCGCGACGCTTGCCTTACACAGGCCTGAGAACTAAGCTACAGAAAGCTTTAAATATCTACTTTTAAACAAAACAATTAAAAACTAAAATAAATTGGCAACTCTCTGCGTATGTAGGCTAATTCGAAGTATGCGTTTCTCTATGCGCGTTCACTGCGAAGATGGCGAGTAAGCATCATCAACTTTATCTTTCTTGCTGACACTGACAGAAAACACTAGTTTATTAATAAACAATTCAAATGTTTCATGCATAATCATTACTTTTGCCGGTTCTTTGTGGCAAGCTTTATGCATACGTTGAGATGCGGAATATGCAATTAAAAACGCTCATATGGTTTCTCTCCCATTTAATTAAATCAATATATGTGATTACTGATAATACAAATGGCTTAAACGATCTACTACTAGTCGACTAGAAAACTAGGACTCATTTTGAGGAATAAATGAACATAATAAACCTCTGTTCAGAGTGCCGCCGTGCTGGATTGTGTAGAGCGCTCATTGAATTTGAGGATTTATCGTGTTTAGGCTAAAAACAGGGCTGGCGCTTATCGCGGCTTGGAAAGAAACTGTATCTTGCAGTACATTTTAAACAAGGAAATATAGCGATTCGGCATGAAACGTTGATGGAGCAGTGAAAGGGTTCTGTCCACAGCAGAATGACACGACAAACTCTTTTTTTTTTTTTTTTAAATGTCGTTTAACGCGTTTTGGAAAAGAGCTCTTCATATATATAAATATATATTTACTGTATATATGCATATATATAAATATAATGTGGAGACTAGTCAAAATTTGCAATGAAAAGTTATAGATCTCAAGACCAAAATATCAAATAATTTGAGCTATGCTGTTCATACACAATAGAAATATTGAACATTTAAGCATTACACATTTTACAATTTTATCATTGCCTTCAACTATTGCATCAATGCATTTTATCATTGCATCCACTAGTTTAAACTGTAGAACATGATAGTCATGTCCAACTGTTTTAACTATAGAAATGCACGTTTGAGACAAATTATATACTTAAATGAAACATAATTAAGCTCCTGCAATAAAATGTTCACTCATTTTCAAATAAACAAACACACACTCAAAGCTGAAAGTGCATTCCCCATTTCTTCATTCTTCATTATTGTATGTATAATAAGCTGTGTGTCAGAGATGCTCAATCTCCTGTGGACAGAGTCAAAGGGTTTCCACACCTCCTTCTGTCTGGCTTGAAACGAGGCGTAGCACGCCCTAGTCTGATCTGCATATGAGTAATATTCATGTGTGCGACGCAGCCAACGCGCTCGCCCTCCTCTGTTGAATCATATTACGTAAATCACACACTTTGCAACAGCAAAGATTACTGCGTTTAGCATTTGGGAGGAAGTTCTTTGTATTCGTGAATGCAGAGCCTTCGCCTTAACACAAACCTGCATTGATATTAATATTAATGACTATGCTAATGAGCACGGCTTGATGGGGGGACACTTATTCATATTAGATTCATTAATGTAATGAATGCATGGCATTATCAGATACTGTGTACCGGTGTCCTTGATATGCAATGAGGGTTTAAAGACCAAACGTGCAGGAAGATAGGTGTGTCTAAGCTAAGCTTAAATAACGTGGCGGGTGGGCTGAATGTAGATTTTCATAAAACGCGTAATGTTCGACATTAAACAAAACAGGCCGAAACGGAGTTAATTTGCATCGGCCTCCGCCTGTAAGATGAGCTAAACTGCTTACCACCATTGAAAAACGATATCTCTCCGAAAGGGCCCAAATATGAGGGTGAAACCAATTTAACTAGTGGCCACCAAAGTCGTTAGCGGAGTGATCAGCGTTGAGATTCGGCCCGTGTAAGCCTCTTATCAACGGCGCCGTAGAACTCTGCCTCAGTTCTGAATTTCAGAGATATAGCAATACAATAAATGTGACATTTTAAAGCTTTGGCTTTACTTGTTAATTAGAAACTCATTTCAAATTGAACTTAGGGAACTTAATAAGTGCGTATTTGGATCGAGGACTGTTTCGAGCAGGAAAAGGGAGGAGGGGGGAGGGAAAAGATCTGAGCGCCTACTTTCATATGAGATTGACTAAAGGTCTAGAAATCTGGGTCATTTTATTTAACTCCTAATCAAGAGGTATTCCAGGTGGGTTCCTTTTTAAGGTGATTTATGGCTGTCATATTGCAGTTTAATTTCTGTGTGGTATGAATCCATGCTCTTTTCATTTAGCTTAATATAACGGAGCCCGTGCTGCATTATCTCTAACCATTAAACAAAACGTGCACGGAAGTCGGTCTGGTAAATTGACAAGAGTCGGGGAGGAAAAAGAAATCACGTTTTTGTAGCTGTCGAAGGCCAACGAGCATGAGGCATTTGGCATGGAGGAGACGCTCGCTGCTTTGCATAATATCCCACTAACAGGCAATTAAATCACTGTCCCTCCTCATCCACAGGTGACTGTGACGTCCCACCTCCAGCAATAAGATGAAAGTCATCAAAAATGCTCTCAACAGACTCGACTCTAATGGCGCTTTTACACTGCATGGTATGGTATGGCACGTTTTGGTACGGCTCACTTGTGGCACTTTTCCACTGCATGGTACGGTACGGCTCGGTACGGCTCACTGTGGCACTTTTTCACTGCATGGTACGGTACGGCTCGGTACGGCTCACTTGTGGCACTTTTCCACTGCATGGTACGGTACGGCTCGGTACGGCTCACTGTGGCACTTTTCCACTGCATGGTACGGTACGGCTCGGTACGGCTCACTGTGGCACTTTTCCACTGCATGGTACGGTACGGCTCGGTACGGCTCACTTGTGGCACTTTTCCACTGCATGGTACGGTACGGCTCGGTACGGCTCACTGTGGCACTTTTCCACTGCATGGTACGGTACGGCTCGGTACGGCTCACTGTGGCACTTTTCCAATGCATGGTACGGCTCGGCTCAGCACGGCTCACTTGTGGCACTTTTCCACTGCATGGTACGGTACGGCTCGGTACGGCTCACTGTGGCACTTTTCCACTGCATGGTACGGTACGGCTTGGCACGGCTCACTGTGGCACTTTTCCACTGCACGGTACGGTACGGCTCGGTACGGCTCACTGTGGCACTTTTCCACTACATGGTACGGTACGGCTCACTGTGGCACTTTTCCACTGCATGGTACGGTACGGCTCGGTACGGCTCACTGTGGCACTTTTCCACTGCATAGTACGGTACAGCTCGGTACGGCTCACTTGTGGCACTTTTCCACTGCATGGTACGGTACGGCTCGGTACGGCTCACTGTGGCACTTTTCCACTGCATGGTACGGTACGGCTCGGTACGGCTCACTTGTGGCACTTTTCCACTGCATGGTACGGTACGGCTCGGTACGGCTCACTGTGGCACTTTTCCACTGCATCGTACAGTACGGCTCGGTACGGCTCACTGTGGCACTTTTCCACTGCATAGTACGGTACGGCTCGGTACGGCTCACTGTGGCACTTTTCCACTGCATGGTACAGTACGGCTCGGTACGGCTCACTGTGGCACTTTTCCACTGCATAGTACGGTACGGCTCGGTACGGCTCACTGTGGCACTTTTCCACTGCATAGTACGGTACGGCTCGGTACGGCTCACTGTGGCACTTTTCCACTACATGGTACGGTACGGCTCGGTACGGCTCACTGTGGCACTTTTCCACTGCATAGTACGGTACGGCTCGGTACGGCTCACTGTGGCACTTTTCCACTGCATAGTACGGTACAGCTCGGTACGGCTCACTTGTGGCACTTTTCCACTGCATGGTACGGTACGGCTCGGTACGGCTCACTTGTGGCACTTTTCCACTGCATGGTACGGTACGGCTCGGTACGGCTCACTGTGGCACTTTTCCACTGCATGGTACAGTACGGCTCGGTACGGCTCACTGTGGCACTTTTCCACTGCATAGTACGGTACGGCTCGGTACGGCTCACTGTGGCACTTTTCCACTGCATAGTACGGTACGGCTCGGTACGGCTCACTGTGGCACTTTTCCACTGCATAGTACGGTACGGCTCGGTACGGCTCACTGTGGCACTTTTCCACTACATGGTACGGTACGGCTCACTGTGGCACTTTTCCACTGCATGGTACGGTACGGCTCGGTACGGCTCACTGTGGCACTTTTCCACTGCATGGAACAGTACGGCTCGGTACGGCTCACTGTGGCACTTTTCCACTGCATGGTACAGTACGGCTCGGTACGGCTCACTGTGGCACTTTTCCACTGCATGGTACGGTACGGCTTGGCACGGCTCACTGTGGCACTTTTCCACTGCACGGTACGGTACGGCTCGGTACGGCTCACTGTGGCACTTTTCCACTACATGGTACGGTACGGCTCACTGTGGCACTTTTCCACTGCATGGTACGGTACGGCTCGGTACGGCTCACTGTGGCACTTTTCCACTGCATAGTACGGTACGGCTCACTGTGGCACTTTTCCACTGCATGGTACAGTACGGCTCGGTACGGCTCACTGTGGCACTTTTCCACTGCATAGTACGGTACGGCTCGGTACGGCTCACTGTGGCACTTTTCCACTGCATGGTACAGTACGGCTCGGTACGGCTCACTGTGGCACTTTTCCACTGCATAGTACGGTACGGCTCGGTACGGCTCACTGTGGCACTTTTCCACTGCATGGTACGGTACGGCTCGGTACGGCTCACTGTGGCACTTTTCCACTACATGGTACGGTACGGCTCACTGTGGCACTTTTCCACTGCATGGTACGGTACGGCTCGGTACGGCTCACTTGTGGCACTTTTCCACTGCATGGTACGGTACGGCTCGGTACGGCTCACTTGTGGCACTTTTCCACTGCATGGTACGGCTCGGCTCGGTACGGCTCACTTGTGGCACTTTTCCACTGCATGGTACGGTACGGCTCGGTACGGCTCACTTGTGGCACTTTTCCACTGCATGGTACGGTACGGCTCGGCACGGTACGGCTCACTTGTGGCACTTTTTCACTGCATGGTACGGTACGGCTCGGTACGGCTTTTATTAAATAGCCAGTAACAGCCACCGCTGTAGCACCTGTTTTAAAACTACTTGCTTGAAGAAAAAAGAAAGAAAACTTCCAAAAAAGAAATGGCTGAATCGTGGTCAGTGGACGAAGTGCAGATGTTCCTCTCGTTGGTTGCCGAGAAGCAGATAAACTATAACGATCGGACTATAATCCCACCCACTTTAAACTGCAGTGGAAAAGCAAACCGAGCTAAAGCGAACCAAGCCGTGCCGAGTTGTACCATGGAGTGGAAAAGTGAAGCGAGCCCAACGGCGCAGCGCCGAGCCGAACCATACTGAGCCGTACCAGCAGTGGAAAAGTGCCATAAATGGTTCTAAATTTTCGGTTCTAAACTTTATTTTTTTTACAAAATGTTATAGAAATCTTAGGTGACCCCAGAATGTGTCTGTAAAGTTTCAGCTCAAAATACCTCACATATGTAAGCAATAAGGTATGAGAGGCTGTGCTGTTTTGTGAATAATTAAAGGGTAACTAAACCCCTGGTCAGAGCCTGACTCCACCCACTGGCAATATTTGAAAATGCTGAAAAAGTGGGCAGACCCCAGCGGAGATAGAGGGGATGAAATAGATGCTAAAACACTCTATCCTGATAGTTTTCAATACTCTCAATTCCAACTCCTGGTTTTGACGACACAAGATGGTTTTTATTTGAGCTGAAACCTGCATACGTCACGAAGTGCGGAACATCCAAAAGGAAAATTCAACTGCAGTAGCCACCGTTCAACCTGAAGAGGGCAGCACTAAGACGTTTTTACACCATATATTGTAGAAATAAAACAGTTTATAAACAAATGTCAAAAAAGTTACTCGAATCAATGACTGGTATTAATAAAGATCCATTCTTACAGATCATTAACTAAAAAAAGTTGGTTTAGTGTTTAGTTACTCTTTAAGAAAAGTAAGCGTTTCCATTATTTTCTATGTAAAAGCGCTAGATGGACCATGCACTTTTTCACCCATTCAGAGCCATTCACACACAATGCCTCATTTTGAGACACTATTATGTTCATGGATAATATAAAAAAAGAAGGTGGTGGATTTTTAGCATTATAGAGTGGTCGTGTACACACACTGCCAACACACATTTACGTTCAAAAGCCAAGTGAATTTTGCATAATAGTTGCCCTTTAATGTCTGGCATGTACAGGAAGTATAATAGTACACTGAGTTTCATTAAGTTTTATATGTTACTTTAAATATTTTTAATTGCATGATTGACTTTAAAGTACTTCAAGAGTAAAACAGGATATTATAAATAATAAAAAAACTGAGACTTAAATTTATCCATCTGCAATTTACTGGATTGTAAAAAATGGGCATTACGTACCAGAATAGAGCCTGATGACTGGAAGAAGTTGAAAAGCAGGAGAAATGTGTGACGTCAGATGGGAAGCAAGCTGTTTCAGAAATGGAGAAAGTCATTAAAAATTAATCAACGAACATTTTATACACAGACTAACATGTACGTACGATGAATCATTCACAATAAAACCAGGAATATGCACTATAAAAAGTAAATAGGGTCAGTTTTGATTTCATGTTGAACTGAATTTTTTTAGATAAAATGCTCCAGTAAATTCGAATAATAATATCACAGCCCGGCTGAGCCAAGTGTGCTGAAAAATGCCTAATTAACACAGATCCCTCCTGTAGTTTCTCAAACTGCCATCAGATGTAGCATCGCTGGCCCTGCTACCCCCTCGCAGGGATCATCCCACCCCACAGCGAGGGCCTCTGCATGGGGGGAGCTCCATCATTTTACCTCAGCACCTCCTCACTAATGGCTGCTGGGGCTATCCAATCAATCGTGTCTCTATTACAGTAAGACTTTAAAACCAGCTATTATTGTTACACCAGTCAAATTACACAGACACAATCTTTTACCTTCTCGCAGGCTTAAGTGTTTTTTATTTCACATGCGTCAAGCACAATTAGTTAATAAAATTCACAGACAGGCTATTTTAAGTTTAGATATGGCTCTTCTTTAAATCAATGTAACCTACACAATGTCTAAACTTGTGTAAAGTGTCATTTTATGGATGATTTATGAATCAGTTACTTATATATATTAAAACAATTGCTAAAAAAATACAATTATATATATATATATAATAATAAATTGGTTTTAAAAGCACAAGTTTGTGATATACTAAAAATATGATATTATACAACACTCACAAAATACACATTTGATTGGTAAGTTGTGGCATTCAGTAGAAAAATATGAATGGAAAATTACCAGGGTAACTCTGTATAACTGACCACTCACCAGGAAAATATTATTTATTAAAACTAAGATATCTATTGAAAAAGGGAATTTCAACAATGAAGTATACTTTTTTCACTAGGGTTAACATGAACGAAGAATTAACAATACTTCTCCAACACTTACTACTTCACAATACTTCTTTAATAATCTTAGTTAATGTTAATATCAATATTTTGAGGACTAGTACATTATTAAAATCAAAAGTTGTATTTTTAACATTAGTTAATGCACTGTCAAGTAAACTAACATTACCAAACAATTAACATTTATATTTGTATTAGCTAAGTTATCAAAGATTAAGTGTTACTGATATTCTTACCTTTAAAAACAACCACAACAACGTCTTTATGACATATTACTTTCATTCATACCTGTGCTCCAGTTGTCTCCTCACAAAAAAAAATCATTATAGGCTATAGGCTACGAGAAGAGGGACGATTTTCTTAAATTTGATTAAAATAAATGTTCTTTTGTCAAGACACTTGTAAAACAACAGTAAATGGTGTCCATTACGGAGTTCCTTTGTTCAAAAAAATTACATTATCTTCCCGCGCATACTCTGAGCGCGAAATATATGATGAGGACGACACATAGGGACGACAGCTGTTAAAAATGGCGGCCTTCACAGAAAGTGAAAAAGTGACTCACATTCTTAAAGATGAATGGGCTGCACTTTGAAGGCACTGAGTGCTCTGTTTATTTAAAGCCGTGGGATTGTTCGTGAAGGATAATTCTGGTCAGCAGTTGGTAGCCGTTTCGTAGAGAAAGGAAGACCACCGCCAGGCGCCTGACATTGATGGAGCGCGCAAACACACACGCGCAGATTCATCTTGAGCCGCGCGCGTGCACGTCTCCACTTTGCTGCGCGCGCGCGCGCTCAAAACACTGCGTTCACGTGCTATGTAAAATATGCTTTTGTTCGTCTTAATGTGGTAAAAAGATGTAGATGGAGATCTGTTATTTAGCTAAAACTATTTTTGATTGCTTAAGTCATGTGCAACAGCAAGCAAATGTTTATCAAAACTCAAACGTAAATAATATGCTGTATTTTCTAGATCATGATTAGTATTTTTACCATTCACCATGTTCACGACTCTCGCGTTGCTCTCCACCATTTTGAAAATGTCAAAGGTTATCTCATCTCGGCAACACGTGCATCAAAATATTCTACGAGTTGCCCAGTGGAAAATACCACATGAGGGTGTTCATAATTACCATAGCACATGAACCAATAGTTACAGTAACTTGTACTAATTTGACTGTGTTGTAATTAAGGACAATACAGTTCAAAAGGTTGGGGTTGGGTTGATAGAAAATGCTCACTAACGATCAAAAACACAGTAATATTGTGAATATTAGGCCTACAACTTAATTCCAGTCTTCAGTGTCACATATTCTAATATGCTAAACATTATTATAAATGTTGACAATAAATGTGCTGATTCATATTTTTGTGGAAACTGTGAAACATTTTTTCTGGATTCTTTGATTAATCAAAAGTTAAAAAGAACATACTTATTTAAAAACACAAATATTTTGTAACATTATAAATGGGGTTACTGTCACTTTTGATCAATTGAATGCATCTTGCTGAACAAAAGTTTTTTCTTCCTTTTTTTAAATGACCACAAACTTTTGAACAGTAGTGTACAGCCTATGGTCATTAAAGCTCATAAAAAAGAAAATACATCTCACTAAATCTACTTCTAAGCACAAGATCCAAACCCACAAATCACAACAGAAATGTCTTCTAAATCCCACACATAACTAAAGCTTAAACACTAACAACAAATTTCAATAGAAAACATCTACTGTCATCTTCAAAACAACATTTAATTTCAATATTTACTCTCCCAGTCCCATATAAAGCATAATGGGAGCTAGAAATCCCCTGGCCAGTTTCATTTATACAAACAAAAATGATCCATCCAACTATTCTTTCTTACAAAAAAGTGCTTGTTTTGCTGCTTGCTCAATTTACTAAAAAATAGCTCATTTTAATTAAGTAAGGTTAGGTTTTAGAGAGACACAAACCAACAAGCACCACAGAATTAGCCAAATCCTTTGCTTATAGTTTGTGCTGTTGATCTCCCTCCAGAATAATGTCACTTCCTGTAGGATGATGTCAATGGGGAATTGGCTTTTAAAAGACTAACAGGGTGGAAAGTGTTGTCTATTTACCACATTGAAATAGATTGCACACAATAACAGTTTGAAAATTGCTCTAGCCAAGGAACTTTATACAATTTAGTATTGTCTCATAATTTAAGTTGGATACTTTATAGTAGGAATGTTTACGTCAATCACTGTGCCTTCATGTAAATGTTGATGTTTCTGGAGAACAGCAGACATGAACGAAGATGTGTGTGTGTGTGTGTGTGTGTGTGTGTGTGTGTGTGTGTGTGTGTGTGTGTGTGGAAGTGATAGAAGTATGTATTTGTGTATTCAAGCTGCCCTCTACTGTTGATTGTCTCAACGACAATTCAAAGGTTCATAACAATAGAGCTGAGCAGACCTGTTGTCTCTCATGGAGCTTTGTGTGTGTGTGTGTGTGTGTGTGTGTGTGTGTGTGTGTTGTGTGTGTTTTGAGGGTTTTGCACATACAAAAATGTACTTAAATCTACTCTGAGCACTCACTGCAGTAAAAAAAAGCATGAAAATCAACCCTAGTCTCCTCTGTTATATTATATATTTCTTAACTATTAAGATTCAACGCAAGGACTTCTAGTTGCTGCAGGCACAGTACATGATGCCCACAGTTTTACCTAAGAGGGAACAAGAATGGTCGATGCACCAAATGTGTGCCTTGAGGATAAAATGATAAAACGTATAGTGAACAAATGAATAAAGACTTCAGGTGTGTTGCACCATTTTAGATTTTACAGATTGAACTTATATTTACAGTTATAAAATGTATTTCATTAAGTGACGATACTTTTAAGAACCGTTCACTGAAATAGTGAGGAGAGGTATGGCGTGTGCTCTCTTTGTTTTGTTTTTTTTTAAACCTAAAATGATGTTTCTTCTACTGAGAATGCAGGGAATTCTGGAAATGTCAATTTACGGGTAAATCACAAGTTGATATTTTTCATTTTTCACAAAAACTTTAAAATTACGCTGTTAAAAAAATAATCGTAATTTTAACGGTAACAGACTGTTAAAAACTGTTAATTGGTTAACAGAAAGATTCCGTACTATATAATAACTGTGATATAATTTTACTGTAAAATACTGTTACATTTACAGTTTTTGAAAGTGAAAAAGAACAACTCATTGTATAATTTACAGTGAAAAACCATAAATTAACGTTCCCACAATTCCCTGCGTGACACTTCACATATTATGTATTTTTGTTGAAATAACTATGCTTCCTTATAATGTGTACATTAGGGTTTTATGTTAGATAAAATGTTGTTCAATTAATGTTTATTGCATTTTTTAATTTCACGTCTGTTACCATGATGGTGTTTAAAGTTTGTGTGAATGACACTTTGCAGATTTTTATATAAGTATTTTTATATAAGTAACCTTTTAGACAACTTCTGACAACTTTTTTTGATTGCTAATGTAACTCTCATCACTACTGTGATGATTGATGGTTGTCAGTGTATTACAATGGTACAAAACGGAAATCAATTTTTTAAAAGGTTGGTATATCAACAGATTTCAGAAAATGAAATACGATTTATTACTGTAAAGGTGCTTACAGTTTTAATGTAATTTTTACAGAATTACAATTTATTACTGTAAAGGTGATTACAGTTTGAATGTATTTTTTACAGAATTGTTCTGGCAACCAAAGTTGCCAGCGTTTTTCCGTAAAAAATACGGGATTATAGTGTAACAAATAAAAAAAAAACATTTTTACAGTGTGACTTTGGAACACACTTCTCTGAACCTTTGAGAACCGTGAATGTTTGAAGCTTTTTTGTCTTAATAGCTGCAGTACAGCCCCCCCCCACACACACACACACACACCTGACAATGACATTAGTATTTCCGTTGCGCCACGGCGCGCATGATGAATTCTAATGGCGGCCCAGGACCGCGAGGACCGGTTCCATATGCTAACTAGGCCAGCTTGGACGATCCGGCCGCCTCTCGGCATTTCCATATCATCAGAATTCAGTTACCTGACATAATAACAGAGATGTGGGGCTCTGATGTGTCAGCTTCATGTATACGTTGGCAGCAAGATCCAGCCACACTCAAAGTCAAGTGGATGTTAATGCCTCCCACACTCAAAGTCAGACTGATTTACCTCCCAAAGCTTTGTGCGATGCTTTAATATGATGACTCTCCTCCACACAGAACCCTCTTTAAAGAGGAAATTGTGGTTTTTAACCTTACAATATTATCTTCTTTCTTCTCCATCCTCTCTTCCCGCGGGCTGTGGGCAAACGCCCGCGAGGTATTTGGCAAGGCCGGAACAGCCCCGACTCTGATAATCCCGGCTCTTTAAGTGCTGATAAGACAAGCAATTTAATGTAATTATAAACCTGGTGGCACAAATGGAACGGCAGTATTTTCAAATGGCGTAATACGCTAAAGTACACTTCACGATTTGAATCGTGCTCAGAGCCCGCTCCTCCAATTACCTCCTAGATGACAATACAGCCATAAAAGTAATTTTGCTCAAAATTTGACATTATCAACATAATTGGCTCTTACTGAAGGCTTGCGTGACACATTCATCAAATCGCCGGCTATAAATACAACGGCGCACTGCGTTAAGAGGCTGAGCAAACACAGCTCATCTCTCAAATAAACGTTGTTGACTAACACTATCATTACCTCGGCGCTTAATTACTTTTTGCTTTTTTGATTTAATTGCTTCAATAAAAAGAATCTGTAATGCATTTTTAATTACACTGTCCAAGTGACCTATGTAGAGAGAATTTTACAACAGTGGGCCAATAATTAGCCTGTCATAGCTCAGTTAGCGAGTATTGTGAAGCTGTCCTCTCGCTGCACTGCCTCCGGCGTGACGGCCACGCGAGGCTCGCGTAGTTTAGCTCTCATTCTTTTCTACAATGGTCTGACAATAAGAGCTGTACCAGAAGATGTGGGTTGTCTAATTTGGCTGGTGTCAGCCGCTCAGAGGCTCCGGCGTGGTGGGATCTCTCTGGATCAACGAGGAGCGAGGGGATTTGAGGCGACCTCCGGTTGAGCCTCGGCCTCTCGCGAACTTTGCAAAAGTGGCCGCTCATCTTGTATTGTTGGGAAAAATATCTATTTATGAAGTTTGTCATTTGGATTTGGATTTCCTTTTTTTTTTTTAAAGAAAGTTCAAAAACAGTGATCAATGTGTCTTTGCTAAATTCTGATTGCATCTCAAAGTATGAACCATCTTACTGTGAAATAAAGTTTACACTAAGAAAAACAGTGTGGGAAACAAAGTTGCAATTTACATAAATAGAATTGCATTTGTGAGAATAAAATCAGTTTGTAAAATTCAAAGTTCCAATTGTGATAAAAAAAAATTGCATGAGACAATGAGTGTGGAAAGTAAGGAATTAATGCAGAGATAAAGTTATGTAAATAAAAAAAATGCAATTGTAAGATAATCAGGGGAATAAAACATCTTACTGTGAAATAAAGTTTACATAAATAAAGTTGCAATTTACATAAATAGAATTGCATTTGTGAGAATAAAATCACTTTGTGAAATTCAAAGTTCCAATCGTGATAAAAAATGCATATGAGACAATAAGCGTGGAAAGTAAAGAATTAATGCTGAGATGATGTAAGTAAAAAAATGCAATTGTAAGATAATCACGGGAAAAAATAGGAATGACCGCGAGATGCAGAGACGTGACGGTAAGATAAAGTCATCTTATCATTAATTATGAAAAATGTAATCACAATTGAGAGATAAAATGACAATTTTTGAAAAACACATTAGTCTCCCCTTCTCTGTGAAAACGTCAAATTCTGTTTATGAGTTTAAATCTAAATTGAAATCTTATTTTTTTTACTTTGGTATGTATCATTTCCTTTTATTTTTTGTTTCCTTTCACTGTTTGTACAGCACTATGGTTCATCTGCTGCTGTGTATATCGGTGCTTAATAATAATAAACATGACATAGCAGATTAATGATCAAACTTAAGAAAGCACCTAGCTTTATTGGTTAACATTACATTAATCTGTCAGGTGGTTGGTTTTGACATCGGCTGTCATGAAGCCATTATAACTTTTTAATGACAAATTAGTACCACTGTAGTTGAGGTCACGAAAAATATTCATGATGACACAGTTATAATGGCCTCATGACAGCCAATGTCAAAACCAGTTTAACTTCATTTAATGTCAAAGTTGTCATGACAAAGACACTGACAGGTTATGATGTATTGGTTTATGTCAAGATGTCATAACAAAGACATCTCAATGTCATATTTGCATTCAAAATGTCATTATTGAGCGAAAGACACTTAATGACAGTTGTCATAAACATGCATAAACCCTATGACATATGTCATGATTATGAAGGTGTCATGTCAGTCTTATGCACACCCCTAGAGATGTACTACATTTGATATACACTTGCAATTGTAAGTTTATCTATTTTGCTCTGAGGTGAAAAGGGCTTGTACACATAGTAAAAGCACTTTAACGCACATCCTCAAATGCCTTTTATTGTTTTATTTCATCATTAGCAACTCACACACATCACACCTGAAGCACTGCTGCTTGTTCTTAAAGATGTTGGAGCGTAAAGTGCAAAACAGCCGTGCTCGTGGCTTTCTTTCCACTCACTGGGTTTAATACACTTCTGGCCGATTGCACCGCGCGGATATTCACATTCATACAACAACAAAAAAAAAAGCACAAAAGCGTTTCTCCAGTTCTCCACATTAACCTGCGTCAGTGAACAAACACACAGAGAAAACGCCACACTGGCCTGACCCTCCCAGCTCTTCATTGGCAGGTATTATTTCTGATACAATAAATAAATCAGGAAGGAGACCAGCAGCATCGCTGGGAAACAATATGTGCTGCTCCTTCTCTGTACTGACTATTCAACACACTCGAGTCTCAGATCATTGCACACAATCCGCAGCGTGTGGTCCAGGTAGTGTGCGCGTGACAGTCAGCAGGAAACATAGTGATATTTGTAATGTGTCCAGGACAAATGTCTCTTCATTTTATCCCTCACTGAGAGGATCCTGGTCTGTCGGCTTATGCTTCAATAGAGATCAATCAAAGACCCTAATCAGGGCGGTCTCATATGGGAAAACATCGCTGTTGAGACCTTTATCCATGTATCACCTAGCCTAGATGTCACACCGGTGACGTTTGCACCTCATTCTCAGGATCCCATCAAGCTTCTTAAGATAACACATAAGTTCAGAACTTTTCATAATGCCATTGCCTATTGTTCAAAACATGACGTATATAAAACAAAATATTACCAGCGGGGGTGGTGATGGCGCAGTGGATAAGACACATGCCTTTGGTGTGAGAGACCCGGGTTCGAATCCACTATGAGACACCAATGTGCAAGACACTCTTAGAAGAAATGGTTCTATTTAGAACCAGAAATGGTTCCATCCCCCGCTTCATATATGGAACTCCAAAATGGTTCTATATAGAACCATTTTTTTTTTGGTAAAAGGTTCTATTGGCCAAGTAAGGAACCCCAGGGTTCTATATAGAACCCAGAGGAACCCTTTTTTTAAGAGTGTATAGAACCTTTTAAGGGTTCCAAATACGTAGCGCTGATAGAACCTTTTCTTCTAAGAGTGTAGTTGCTCCAGAGGCGTGCGACCTCTGACATATATATGAAGAGTTCAGATGCAAAAGCCTCTAAGTGCCATTAGAAATTTTCTTCTAAAATGATCATTTTTATCAAGCTTGTATATTTAAGTTCAGTAATTTCACTTATATGACAATGATAATTACCTATTAATTGTTATTTAAGTGAAATTACTGAACTTAAATATACAAGTTTGATGAAAATCATCATTAAAGAAGAAAATTTCAAATGGCATTTAGAGGCTTTTGCATCTGAACTCTTCATATATACACTCTAAAAAATACTGGGTTGTTTTAACCCAATTTTGGGACAAATATGGACAAACTCAAACATTGGGTTAAAAATGTAATTTAAAAATGTAACCCAATGTCTGGGTTTGTTCATATTTGAGCCAAAATTGGGTTAAAACAACCCAGTATTTTTTAGAGTTTTGCAATTGTAAGTCGATTTGGATAAAAGCGTCAGCTTAATGAATAAATGTAAAGGTAAACGTAAACGTAAAATATGCACATACATGTACGTTCACAATTGTTTAATCCAAAAAATAAAGCACCATGACAGAAGTCCAGCAAACTCCTGTGAAGCCATGAAAAAGGTTTGTGTGAAAAACATTTGTATGCATTTCATTTGAAGAATGCACACAAATGCACTTTTAAGCACACTTGGACACAATGACATTTTACACCATTGATATCAGTGGCATGTTTTTGCCAGGTCTGGATATACGTCATGATAGACTAGTGGTGTACTTTATCGTATAGCTCTGAGACAGGCACGAGCAGCTTCCGAATTCCCAGTACTCATCTTGCTTGATCTTATCTTTTGACGCAGATAACCACCAGATCCTCCTGTCAACCCTCATGACGAAGTGGGATCTCAAGAACCGCACTCTCAGATAGGTCCTTCAAGGTGTCTGGGAAAGGTGAGGTGCCTAACTCACAACATCTACCAACTGGGGTGCCTCAGGGCTCAGTGCTTGGACCACTTCTCTTCTCCGTCTACATGACATCACTAATATCAATCATTCAGAAACATAGTTTTTCTAATGCTGATATTTCACTGCTATGCTGATGACAAACATCGCTGTTGAGACCTTTATCCATGTATCACCTACACTCTTAAGAAATGGTTCTATTTAGAACCAGAAATGGTTCCATCCCCCGCTTCATATATGGAACTCCAAAATGGATCTATATAGAACCATTCTTTTTGGTAAAAGGTTCTATTGGCCAAGTACGGAACCCCAGGGTTCTATATAGAACCCAGAGGAACCCTTTTTTTAAGAGTGTATAGAACTTTTTAGGGGTTCCAAATATGTAGTTCTATATAGAACCTTTTCTTCTAAGAGTGTAGCCTAGATTTCACACCAGTGACGTTTGCACCTCATTCTCAGGATCCCATCAAGCTTCTTAAGATAATCATGTCTGAATTCACAACATCTACCAACTGGGGTGCCTCAGGGCTCAGTGCTTGGACCACTTCTCTTCTTCATCTTGATGACATCACTAATATCTATCATTCAGAAATATGTTTTTCCTATGCTAATTTTTCACAGCTATGCTGATGACACAACTCATTTCAGCCAGATTATCTGATGGTAGCTGCCTGACAGACATTTCTTGGTGATTGAAGGACCACCACCTTGCAAAGCCAGATCTGCTTGTGGTCTCAGCCAATAACAACTTCTCCATTCAGCTAGGTTTGTTAACCATAACTACAGCCAGGAACCTTGGAGTTGTGACTGTTGATCAGTTATACTTCACATACCACATTTCTAGAGCAGCCTGGTCCTGCAGATTTGCCTTATACAACATTAGGAGGATCAGACCCTTCCTATCGGAGCATGATACACAACTCCTTGTTCTATCCAGGCTGAACTATTGTAATACTCTCTCCTCCAGCATGCACTGTCAGACCTCAGCAACTGATCCAGAAAGCTAGAGCAAGAGTAGTCTTTAATGAACCAAAGAGAGCACACGTCATACCTCTCCTCATAAAATTACACTGGCTGCCAGTTGCCGTGCACATCAAATTTAAGGCACAGAAGAGCAACCACTGGCTCTGCACCCCTATACCAAAACTCATTTATTAAGACCTTTGCCCTCCAGAAGCTTGCATTCTTCAAGTGAATGGTGTCTTGTGATGCCATCCCAAAGAGGCACAAAATAACTTTCACTGACATTTACCTGGACTGTTCCCTGCTGGTGGAATGACCTGCCTAACTTAACCTGAGCTTTAGCAATTTTCAAGAAATGGTTGAAGATGTATCTTTTTCATAAACAATTGACCCATTAATACTGACAATTTCTATTCTATATGTCTATTAAAAAACCTTGCTACATGTGTACTGTGCTAGACTAAATGGGACTACACTCTTAGAAGAAATGGTTCTATTTAGAACCAGAAATGGTTCCATCCCCCGCTTCATATATGGAACTCCAAAATGGTTCTATATAGAACCATTTTTTTTGGTAAAAGGTTCTATTGGCCAAGTATGGGACCCCAGGGTTCTATATAGAACCCAGAGGAACCCTTTTTTAAGAGTGTACAGAACCTTTTAGGGGTTCCAAATATGTAGCGCTGATAGAACCTTTTAAGGTTCTATATAGAACCTTTTCTTCTAAGAGTGTAGTCGCAGCACTTGCATATTGTTGCCCTATTGTTGGTTTGATTGCTCTCCACATTTGTAAGTGGCTTTGGAAAAAAAGCATCCGCTAAATGATTGAATGTAAATGTACATATTAAGTCTTGCATCAATTCAGTCTTCCATGTATTTGGTAGATTAAAGAAACAAATTAATAATGCTAGATAAACTGCACCTTTTTGGGTTGCTTTAGCTTGAAAATCTGAGGGGGCTCATAATGAATGCAGTGTTAATGAATGCAAATGAGAATTAAGAAAGATTTTCAGTGAATAATATCATAATTTAGGGTGTATTCCTCATATAAAAACACTTCAAAACACTTCAATAGTAATATACCACAGTGAACAAGCATTGTGGACTACTTTTATTTAACATCTATTGTGCTTTTTGTCATTTTGTTTCTTGAAAGTGTCCAGTTTCTTACAATAGCTTTAGGCAATTGTTGTGTTTAAATCATTATTCACAGATAATCTTGCCCTCTGCCATAGCAATGAAATTTCATTTGCATTTATGTTCAAAATCAAAAATATCATGTCAACAGGCATTTGTCATTATAACCAGATGTGGCAAAAGCTTTTGAAGCCATAAAATGTTTAATATGAGGAACAGACGAGCTTTGCAAGACTTGAAATGTAACGCATATGTCATATGGAGGCCTGTTAACACCAAAGACATTAACTATAATGATAATGATAATTTTAAAAATCATTCTAAATGTAAAATAATAGGAGAATCCATACCACAACTGCAACAATAACGGCACATAGAAACAATATCATGGTATCACTTTTGTGATTTTTTAAAAAAAAACATTCCCAGCCAATCAGAATCCATCATGCCATAGCATACAGATGACAGAAGACAAAACAGATAGTCCGATGTCGCTACACTGTAAAAAAAATATTGATGTTTTAGCTTAAATAAGTAAGTAACCTGGTTGCCTTAAAATTGTAAGTTCATTGAACTGGAAAAATTGAGTTAATACAATGAAGGAGAATGATTTAATCATCAGAAACTCAAAATTATATGTTATCTGAACTAAATAAATTATTTAAGTTGATTTGACAAAAGAAAAAATGTTGTGATTACTACACTGTAAAAAAAACTGTTGGTTTAACTTAAAAAAGTAAGTAACCTGGGTTGCCTTGATTTTAAGTTGATTGAACTGGAAAAAGTGAGTTAATACAAATCATCAGAAACTCAAAATAATAAGTTATCTCAACTAAATAAATTATTATAAAGTTGATTTGACAAAAGAAAATATGTTGTGATAACAAATATATGTTATAGTGTTATATAATGTTGTGATAAAAAAAAATATTTTTTACAGTAAGTATCATTGGGTGTGATTGGGACTTTTTTCCTTTTTGGTCTACGAAATACGGGGGAAATGCATGAAGATTAAAAATGGATGGGTGGACTACTGCTTTAGGACTTACTTTGTTTATTTGTAAGCTTGGTTTGTAACTTAGACTGTGTATTTATCAGGGGAGGTGTCTTTTCTATTAAAGCTGAGACTCAGATATGAATACAAACTGCTTGAGAGAGCGCTTGTCCTTTGGGCAGCGCACAGAGCCACAGCAGCACTAGTGTGGAGAGCTCTGACCTTCTTATTCTGCTATGGCACTGGCAGGCAGCCATATTGATTGAAGTATTTCTGGACTTCTCTCCTGAATCTCCAGGTGGACTTGGGGGCCTCGGTCCCTAAGAACCTCAAACCAAAGCTCTTCGTTTTAAATCTCTCCATCCAATGAGAGATGGAGAGGGGGAAAAAGAAAAAGAAGGACCGGCGCTGCCTTGGGAACGGCGAGGGGGGGAGTGTGCGTTTGGCGCTGAGCTGCTCGAGCGCTGCTGAGAGCATGGACAATTAGATGAGTCCCCAGTGTCTCTTTGCTCTCTGGCTGCCTGGTGGGTTGCTCCACGGGCTGTGAGCCGAGGGATTGGCGCCTAGATGGGCCTTAGGCCGAGTGCTGGGGGAAACCCGTAATCCGCTTCCCCCACCTCAGAGAGCCTCGGGAGGGCGGGCGAGATACTGCTCGATTGGACAAAGACTCTCTCTTTCCTCTAAGACTGCAGATTCTGACACTCACACACACTGATTGGTGTCATTTCAAGCGGATTTTCCCTCGGCTGGATGTCAGGCGACTTTTTATCCGCACTCGGAGTCAATTTGGGGAAACATGTGACATGTTTTCTAAAGTAACTGTGGAAAAACGAACCTCTGTACACATCCATTTATGGCTTTCACCATCATTGATGTTTAGTGGTTGGTTAAGCGCAAAAATGTCCTTTTCAGTGAATGCAATTTCAGAACTACTAAATTACGGTCAGTTTTTTTTTTTTAAGCTATAAAATATTTTATGAGTTGTATGGACTACTTTTATGTAATATTATATTTTGTCATTTCGGTGCTTGAAAGGGTTTATTCATCCATCCCACACACACACACACACACCAGTGTTGTAGTCGAGACCACCTCACTCAAGTCCGAGTCGACATCGAGACCAGAGAGAGTCGAGTCCAAGTCAAGACCGAGTCCATAGAGAGTCGAGTCCGAATCGAGTCCGAGACCAGAGACGGTCGAGTCCGAGTCGAGACCGAGACCAGTGAGGGTTGATTACCTAATTTACTTTTATTTACTTAGAGAAATCCTTTTTTTTTTTTTCACTGAATTTACTTAGAGTTTAAAAGTTTGATCAATTTAGGGTAAAAAGGCCACATAGTAGGTGGCGTTAAAGATAATTTTATTACATTTGTCACTAGAAAATCACCAATCACTGGGCGTGTCAATCAATTTAAAGAAACATTTTATTAACATACATTAATAATCATGAAAAATATTTTGAATTGAACTCGAGTGGACTCGGGAATAAGTCCGAGTCCTAAAAAAAAATGTTCGAGTACGAGTCAATTCCGAGTCCAAATGGACACGAGTCCATGACAAGACCAAGACCATTAAAATATGGTCTCGAGACCGAGTCCGAGACGAGTCCGAGTCTCGAGTACTACAACACTGACACACACAAATGATTCAGGTGTGCGAGGCATTTTATTTTTTTTTTATATAAATAACAAAAATTAAGTCCTGCATCAATTCAGTCTTCCACGTATTTTGAAAAATAATTAAACAAATTAATTGTTAATGCACTCCGAGAGAATAAACCGCACCTTTTTGAGATGTTTTAGCTTAAAAATCTGAGCAAAGTTTTGCATGTGTTAATGAGAATTAAGAAAGATTTTCAGTGAATAATGTCATAAATTAGGGTGTAATCCTCCTCATATAAAACATTTTATGGCTTCAAAAGACTTCATACCATAGTGAACTACTTTTACTTAACATCTATTGTGCTTTTAGTCATTTTGCTTCTTGAAGTCATGCAATAGCTTTCCATTTATGAAAAATGAAGATCAGCGCAGTAAAATTATCCAATTTTGAGAGGAGACACTTCCCATATCTTTTGCTGATGACGTGAATGGTTTTGCATCCAAACAAACAATTGTTTTGCTTAAAATAACTACATTTTGCACGTCATTTGGTAGAAATTAGTCAGATAAAAGTCTGATATATTGTGGATTACACGTTGACCAATATGGTCATTTAGTGACTTGAATCCTTAAAAAGTCATTTTTGGTTTGTTTTCCTCTGATTCTGTAACTTGAACATATCTCATTTCCCATTTTGAGTGTATTGCATTAAACTGACGGTCTGTTTTTCTAGTCTGAAGAGCAGGTTTAAAGTAGTCCCCGTTGGGTCTAGAGCGCGTAAAGCTTCAAATGAACCGCGGCCTGGCATTAAGGCAGTGTCTCTCCTTGAAATTCCCTCAGTCCGTGACATAATTTACCAGTTCACCGTCTAATACCTATAGATTTGTTGTTGTGATATATAGAAGCAGCGAGTTGTACAACACAGACCAAATTGCCCCGGCTGAATATGACAACAGGCGAAACTAGCAGCCTAATTAGGAGGCTACATGCCTGAGAATGCACAGGCGAACTTAGCGCAAATAGGAAAAGGTGCTTTCAGCCCAGCGTCGCCAACCGCCTCAGTCCCTTAATGTATTACCACCTGCAACCGCAATCACCAGAGCCAAATTTAAATGCTGATGATTCAGGAGAGACAGGGTGCGGGCCGGCGAGAGGTGATTTAAAACATTGGCCCTAATGAGGCTGACCGCTGGCCGTCTGATCTGAATGTGATGGGGGAAATTAGATGAGGGAAGAGGTCAGTGACGGGCGTCGGAAAGGCCACGGCGCAAATGAAACACAAAGGACGACGTTACTGTCAGACGTTCTGTTTACTTCATTTCAAGAGCAAAAACAGTGGCTCGTGGGCTTCCAGCGCCGTATAGATAAAATAATCAATGAGTTTGTAGCTGGTTTGGGAACGTGTTTTGTGAAGATGTGTGTGTGTGAGAGAGTTTTCACCAGCTCGAAGGGTCCAGTTGCGAGGCCACAGCAGGCAAAGAATAGATTGCCTCACTTCTTACTTCACACACTGCATACAGCAGCACGGACACCTCAAACGCTCGCACAGAGAAAAACAACCTGTCATCCTCAATCAAACAAACAATGCCCCCTTTTAGCGGCTTGACTCTCAAAAGTTGCACTGCATTGCTGAACCTAGTGAGCCGCCTTGCTGTCTACTGCAGTCGTGAATCCTAATAATTGACGGATATGGAACACTTCTGCATGATACACAAACTTGAATCAATAATAAAGCTATAGCCTTTAGTGTGCTCATGATACTCTAATAAAATACACAGCACAGAGATTCTGTATGCTCCAAATGAATGTTACAACAACAAAGACAGTTGCCTATATTTTAAATATTTGGTTAATGGCATCTTTTTATGAAAGAATGCATCACCGATATCAATACTGCTACTGATGCCTCTATGAAATAATTATCAAATATAATGTGACGCAAAGAATGCTGGATTAATTGGATTAAATATTTTGAATGGGTTAAAGGGATAGTTCACTTTGAAATTAATTCTTGGTATGTTTTATCTTACCTCAAAGGCATCCAAGATGTAGGTGTCTTTGTTTCCGCAGTAGATTCAATTTTGATATTTTTCGGTCAAACCGTTCTTGTCTGTCACTCATATAATGGAGGTCTATGGTCACCACCTCAAAGAGCATGCACAGAGAAGTCCAAATTAAACATGATTTAATGACTCGTAAGTGTAAGTACACATTGACGGCCTAAGACACGAAACGAGCGGTTTGTGTGAGAAAACGAACAGTATTTATATCATTTTTACCTCATTCAAGTGATCTGAGGGCACGGGCGCTTCGGTCTGCTCAAGCTCTGGAAAGCGTCGGAAGTGATCTCTCGCATGGTTGTGGGGGAGAAAAAAAAATATCAATGTTTTCCATTGCAATTTCCTGTATATATAAATATGTTTAGATCTTCACAGTGAAGGATAACACTTCTGAAATCTCTGTGTAAACAAAGAGTGACGTTCGAGTGCGCGTGCGAGAGATCACTTCCAGCGCTCGTTTCGTGTCTTAGGCCGTCAATGTGTACTTACATTTACGAGTCATTAAATCATGTTTAATTTGGACTTCTCTGTGCATGCTCTTTGAGGTGGTGACCATAGACCTGCATTATATGACTGACAGACAAGAACGGTTTGACCTAAAAATGTCAAAATTGAAACTACTGCGGAAACAAAGACACCTACATCTTGGATGCCCTTGAGGTAAGATAAAACATATCAAAAATTAATTTCAAAGTGAACTATTCAAAATATACCCATTCAAAATATTTAATCCAGCATCCATTTTTTTCCCACCATTCTTTGCGTCACATTATATTTGATAATTATTTCATAGAGGCATCTCTTTGAGGTGGTGACCATAGACCTCCATTATATGACTGACAGACAAGAACGGTTTGACCTAAAAATATCAAAATTTAAAATACCGCGGAAACAAAGACACCTACATCTTGGATGCCCTTGAGGTAAGATAAAACATACCCTTTAATCTGAAAAAAATGATTTGTGTCGTGTCGACATGTTATATATATAGTATTCAATTATACCTCTCACATCATCTACTGTACCATCTTGTAATGAAACAGCCTAGCACTCCTAAAAATATGTTCCATGTAGGCAGCACACAACAGTTCAGAACAGAGCTTTAAATATTCAAAATATTTAAATGAGCGTGGAAAGTCAAAACACACTGTAGTCCAAACACACGAGGAAGTCTAGTGAAAAATCAAGCCCTCAGCCAAATCCATTAGGAGCAGTTCAACCATATCGTCTCAAACACCAGATGAGAGAGAGAAGAGCCTACAATCTAACGCAGGGCTTCAGAATGATGGAAAGTACCTGATCCCTGGCATTGTGATTGACAGCTACTGACCACCACTCAACTGGCCTCGACGTCTTCACACCGCTGAGCGCAGCGGGGGCCGCCGAGTCTCGGGGAGCCGTGCAATCAACTGGGCCTTACAGAGATAAACAATGCTCACGAATGAGAGCTCCACACCAAAGGCACGTATCGCACAGTTCCATCACGCGGTCTAGCAGGGTTCACTGACTCCACTGTTTCAGAAATTGCAGGATGGATTCAAACAGAGGTGTGGACTTCATTGTTCTGCCGGCTGGTAAAAGTGAAGATGGAAAGCCAGATTCCCGCAATCCTCAGGCCTGGGGTTTTAAAAGAGGAAAAAGATGCATTATTTATAGTGAGAATCGACTTAAAACGTTTTTATTCATGGATTTAGATGGTGGATGTGATGGATAGAAATGTTTTTTTACTCGTCTGCAATAAGTTAAAGGGGTCATGAATTGAGAAAAATTGTCTTTGATGTTTTTGACATGTAAGAGGTCAAAAACATCCTGAAAGTTTCAGAACTCAAATTTCCTTGTTAGTCCAAAAACAGCTTTCTCCGAAAATGACTTATAGTGCGAGGAAAGAGACCACCTCTGCAGAATCAGATCAACGCCCACTTCTACATCATCACGTCTTTAGCCCCGCCCACTGCAGCGTTAGTGAGATGAGAAGAGAGATACAGGATCACTGCTAGTAGAGCATTAATTGTTTGTTCGGTGCATTTCACTGTGGATTTTTTGGGTAAATCAGTCGTAATTCAATTTCAACGCAGGCTTGGTAAGGATAGATATGGACTTAACCGTGTTAAATCTAATGCCTAATCGGATACGGTTCATGTATTTGTCTCAAAATCGTTTATTGCGGGTTATGCATCAGTAAATCAAGCCAGTGACTAAACGATCAACTTCACATTGTTTCTCTTAGTAGAATGTACAAATTTTAATTGTGATTAAATAATATACAGAAAGCGATCAAAGAAGACTGGAACTGTCAATCACACAACTCAACAGACATGTCTGTCATCAAGTAGAACTAAATATAATGCTATAATCAACACTTTTCACGATTTAGTCAATCTCAACAGCTGATATTTCAAAAACATAGTAAAAGTTTTTGAGAGAGTTCCACATGTAACACTAATTTCATATGCAAAGCCAATAGCCAATCACAGCAGTGGGCGTTTCTCACAGTAGACACGCCCCTTCAAACAGCGCTTTCAAATCAGAGGGGTAAAATCAGGGTACAAAATAGCCTTTTATTTCTAAATTAGGACAATTTTTGATGTAAAAACCATACTAAGATTATGGGACCTATTTTAACAATCTGAAACACAAGTGTCAAGTAACTTTGTGGGCGCTGTTTCTATTTAACCGGCAGGATAAATGACTCTTGCGCTCGACGCAAGTTTAAAAGGGCTTGGTCTGAAGTAGCTTCATTATTCATAGGTGTGGTTTGGGCGTAACGGGAAACAAACCAATCAGAGCGCCATCCAACATTCCCTTTAAGAGCGTGATGAACGAGGTGCGCTTGTTCCATGGCGCAATACTATTATAACGGCGCATTTACCAGGCGTGCTTCAATCGGTTCACAGAGTTGGGTATAAAAGAGTATTTGTAACGGTTCAATTTGGTTTTTGGAATTCTGAACCTTCTGCCAGAAGGCACCTGAAATTTATATTAGCACCTAAAATGTACATATGAACACCTGAAATGTACATATTAGCACCCAAAATGTATATATTAGCACCTAAAATGTACACATTGTCACCTGAAATGTACATATTAACACCCAAAATGTACATATTAGCACCTAAAATGTACATATTAACAAACAAAATGTACATATTAACACCCAAAATGTACATATTAGCACCTGAAATGTACATATTAACAAACAAAATGTACATATTAACACCCAAAATGTATATATTAACACCTGAAATTTATATTAGCACCCGAAATGTACATATTAACACCTGAAATGTATATTAGCACCTAAAATGTACATATTAACACCTGAAATGTACATATTAGCACCTAAAATGTACAAAAGTTTACCTTTTGAAAAGGTACAGCCCCAGTGACAGCTTTAGTTCCCTTTTTCTGAGAGTAGCTATATCTCCATAATAAGAATTATTTTTGTTACAGGGATTACAGCGCATTCATTTTAATGCTGTAAAAAGTTTGCACAACGCACACGTACACAAAACAGCACTGAACAAAGCCCTAACCCGAGTGATGACAGCTTTAGATAGTTTCTTTAACACATCGAGCCACGTCCCAACATCCATTCTCATTAAATGACATAGTAGGATGGCAAAACTCAGTGTCATTTGTCCTTGTCCTTCATTAGCATACCAAAAATAGTATTCACAAGCTCAAAACAAACCGTTAAATAAATAAAGAAGCCTCGTATAATGCAGGTTATGTAAGTGTCATCTTTATCTGGTAAACATTCCCACGAGCAATGCAAAGAAGCACCCAAGAGCATTTACATCGCTAATTTACCCATCCGTTAAAGAGACGGATGCTTTGATACTATTGCCGTGTTTATCGGCAGTCTCGCGGGATTCATTAGGTCCAACGTTCCCTTCAGAACGTAATCTATTGCTTAATTAAACTTCCCAAATATGAAATTTGAACCCATGAATAAGAAGAGAAGTTATTGCTTTGTTGTTCCCTCATTTGCACAATATTTTAATGAACACAAACTCCAGATATATTACCATTTGCATGTAAATAAAGCTTTTCCTCAAGCACTTAAGGGCTTTGATTTGACTGTGGCAGGCCGTAAGTCATCATTTTTTTCTGCTTGATGAATCTCTGAAGGATACGAAGTGAAGCTCATTGACTGCGTTGGGAAATTTCACAGCTAGTGGCTCCATCACACATCATTGCAAAGTGTGAAATTTTAATCAGAGATGTTGTGAAGAAACAAGGATCGTCTGACGACCATAATTAATGACTTCTGTCATAGAGATTACGCTGGCACATTTGAATGCAGGACTGTTTTAAAGAGCAAGAGAAAACGCATTAACTAAATTGTATAGCATGAAGCGCTTCTGAATTAGAGACGTTGTCACTGTGTGTGTGTGTGTGTGTACGCGTGCGTCCATACTCTCTATTGCACTGGACGCCGTTCGTTTGCGTTTAATTGAACAACGATTCCCGACGCGCACCCGCCTCTTGTTTGGCTGTGCATTAATTTCACGCGTGGCTTATTGATGCGTGATATTCAGAATGATTGGAAACATGAAGCTTTAACATTCAGTAAGTTTGTCTGCATACTGCGGATGTGCATAACTATAGCAATAAATATGTCACATGCACAGTGTGCGATATAGGCTAATATGTGGATAGAATAGTGATATACATACGTTATCATACAGCATACATTATCTTTGCTGATGCATATGTACACACACACACACACATATATACAGTAAGTATATATATATATATATATATATACACACACTCTTAGAAGAAATGGTTCTATTTAGAACCAGAAATGGTTCCATCCCCCGCTTCATATATGGAACTCCAAAATGGTTCTATATAGAACCATTTTTTTGGGTAAAAGGTTCTATTGGCCAAGTATGGAACCCCAGGGTTCTATATAGAACCCAGAGGAACCGTTTTTTAAGAGTGTATAGAAACTTTTAGGGGTTCTAAATACGTAGCGCTGATAGAACCTTTTAAGGTTCTATATAGAACCTTTTCTTCTAAGAGTGTATATATATATATATATTATATATACTTAAAAAAAACAGGCCAACAGTACGTGCATAACCCTATTGTATCCTATTTGTCTGTCTGTCCTATATATCCATCTATCCATCTATCCATCTATCGATCTATCCATCTATCCATCTATCCATCTATCTATCCATCCATCCATCCATCCATCCATCCATCCATCCATCCATCCATGTATGTGATACTGAATATTCCCAATATATGAGTTTACGCAAAATGATTTATTAATGAAATATTGTCTTTGAACTTTAAAAATGCCATTGTTTTAGGCAAGTTTCATACATATTTGAGAATTGATTTAAATTGTCCATGTCAATTAATCAATTCAAAACTGATTCAATGGTTATGGTTCACAGAAATCCTTGTGCGGCCTTAACACCCCCCCCCCCCCCCCCCCTAGATCTTTATATATTCGGTGCAAATATCTTTATAATTTCAAATTCATTCAGGAAATTATAATATTATAATTATTAAGATTATTATGAATAATATGAATATATATGTACATATACATTATGTTTTTATATTAATAGTTTTTATATTTTAAGTTTCTGAGAAAGTTTTATAATAAAAAAACACCCTTTTAAGCCATTTCACAGCCAATTTCAAGATTTTTTTTACCAGGAAGGTCTCATTGAGATCCAATATCTCTTCTACCAGGGAGTCCTGACAGGCAGTACAAACTAAAAGTACAAAGTAGTACATAACACAACGTACTAAACATATGAAACTACCCATATCAGAGAAACAAAACAAATCCTAATCAACTGTTAAATCTGTAAATATATGTGTATATAAAATGGCTAGAACGATTGAGATATATTTTTTATCAGCTATATCGCCCAGCCCTTCCAAACCAACACGGTCATTTAGTGTATTATTCAGACCCGAGCTGTTGTTGTTTATCGCCTGTGCGTTTCGAGAGCCATTTATTTCTCAGACCTCACCAGCTCATTAACATGCAAATAGCGCATATGTTTTCATTTTCCAGCACAGTAATCTGGTGCTGTTTATCCAATCACCAACTTTTATTTTACTAGCCAGCGCCTGAGAGCGAGAGAAAGAGAGATTGTGCTTCGAAGCATGCACGCATTTTGAAGTGGCCACTAATCACAGATTGCAAACTCGAGTGTAGTCTGGAAGTGCCTGGCCCCCATTATGGCGCGCCGCTGCCCTCTCCGAGCCCCGAGTTGTGTTTCTGGCCCTGGGCTGACCTGTGGGCTAATTCTGGCAATCAATATTTTAAGTGCTTCCTGATTCACTTCTATCACATCCTGTGGCACAGATTTGGATATGTGATTAAATTAATAGTCTGAGAATCATTGCAGAAAGTAAAATTTGTAAAAAAAAAAAAAAAACAGACTGATTACTGATTGTTAATTGCTAAGTGTTTTAATCTCAAGCCAAATGTGGAAAGTGTATTCCAGAATACTTCACCGTTATGAATATCATTGCTTCGATAAAAAAAGGGGGAAAACAACAATAATAACTAGGCGCCGGGTGCCCTCACTGATTTGTGTTTAAAAGGTTATAATCAAATGCTGCTTCGCTCAGACCAATGTTCTCCTTAACTAAAAACCTTTTTAGTTAACATAAGAAAAATCACTCCATTACAGGGCTAATAGTTGCCTTCTATGAGACCTGGCGCAGTAGTGGATGTAGATGGTTGAAAAAACAGACTTTTTGGTAATTAATTATGCACTGATTTATTTTTTGGGGTGGGCAGAAATCTACAAAATTCTGCAGAATGAGTGCTTATTAGTACTAGAAAGCACATTCTAATTAGCCCAATATTTGCATGTCAATCTCACTGTAAAATGATTTATTGGTTTAAAGGAGTAAATCACTTTTTTAAAAAACTTTTGCTGATAATTTACTCACCCCCATGTCATCCAAGACATTCGTGTCTTTCTTTCTTCAGTCGAAAAGAAATTAAGGTTTTTGATGAAAACATTCCAGCATTTTTCTCCATAAAATGGATTTCAATGGGAACCAAACCGTTCAAGGTCCAAAAGACAGTTTCAGTGCAAACTACAAACTGTTCAAAGGGCTTTAAACGGTTCCAGACGATGAATAAGGGTCTTATCAAGCGAAACGATTGCTCAATGAAAAAAAAAAATAACAAAGTTTAAGTTTTATAAGCTCAAATGCTCGCCTTGCTCTGTTCTGTGATGCGCGTTTGTGACTCACTCTGTTCGAACTCGTTCATCAAAATGAACGAATCTTTTATCGAGTCAACTCATTCATTTCGTTCGTTGAATGAACCAATTGACACGAAAAAAGGTTTGTTTATTTGTTTGATCAACATCTTTTTGATTCCGGAACAAAATTACAATCAATCAGTCAGATTTGAGTTTACAGTACACTCTTAGAAGAAAAGGTTCTATATAGAACCTTAAAGGGTTCTAAAGTGCTACGTATTTGGAACCCCTAAAATGCAATGCATGTGAATGATCACAAAATTCAAGATATAGTGGTTAAAATATGTAATTAATATCACACGAAGAGTGCCATTTCAGTTTTTATTCTCCCAAAAATCTGCATGATTAAAATGTGATATTAAGTTACTACAACAGTTTAATAAACAACTACAAAATGTTGCAGAATAATGTAATATATGAATGAATGATAGCCTTTAAAGAACTTTTGTGCCAAAAGTGTTCTTTCTTGTCATTATTGAAACTTTTTTAGCATAAAATGTCATTTGAAGTTGAGTAAAGAACCCTATGCTACATATATAGAACCATTTTTTCTAAGAGTGTATGTCAAGTTTAGGCTTACAGCAATGCTTAGGACCATCTACATCAGTGTTATTCACATTTCCGCCTATTTTAGGGCTAGGTTATGGGATACGTTTTTCTTACTGGGCAAATTCACGGCGACCAAAATTCAAAGAGCAGCCCGTCTGGTAATTTCTCAGACTAACCAAGAAGTTGACATATTCTCCATTCACAGCTTCCACCGTAGCGCTGGCAAAACGTTGATTCGCCCGCCGACTCTGGCGACGTTCCCAACACTCACCAGTGGCACGTTGCCGTTCTCTAGCGGGTTTGTTTCACAAGCCGCCTAATCAATTGGAAGGCAGCCCTTTAGAACGGAGCCTGGCACGCGGATACATTCCCCCATTGTGTCGTCTGTGGCGAACACAAATAACACGCGTCACTCGCTGTCTTGAAACAGGAGGGACATTAAACAAATTGTACATTATTGTGTGAAGGGCAGCATGCGCTTTGTGTTTGTCATACGCGTTTATTTGTGTCCGTGCTAAAATGCTGCCAGGTGGGAACCCCATTGTGTTTGGCTGACAAGTGGTGTTAATGAAATCACAGACGCCTGTCCGGCAAATAACAGGAAAAGCGCCAGAGAGACGCTTTTACACCGAGACACAGTGTGCCGACGCTGATACTAATTTACTCCACACAGAGACGAGAGGGAGAGGGACTAAAGTCATTCATTACCCGTCTGATATCGGCCCGGAGGATGTAAATGACTGATTCTTCTCTCCGCGGTAGAACTGTAGATAAGCAGGAGGACTGATAGGCCATCACAGACACAACAACAGCGGCCCCGGGATGTTCACACGTCCTCGCAGACAAATTAAGGCCGCGCCGGTGCTGCGCGTCATCGTCTCAAGCATGTCAAGAGATTCATCACTGCCTGCATGAAACAGGGAAAGCACACACTTATTTACATACTCTAATAATGTTTGGAGGCCCCAAAGTTTCAGATTTTTGGCCCCCAACACTGTAAAAAATCTCCCTGATTCAACTTAAAGGAGTAGTTCACTTTTCAAAAAAAAAACTTTTGCTGATAGTTTACTCACCCCCATGTCATCCAAGATGTCCATGTCTTTCTTTCTTCAGTCGAAAAGAAATTAAGGTTTTTGATGAAAACATTCCAGGATTTTTCTCCATATAACGGACTTCAATGGGGTCCAAACGGTTCAAGGTCGAAATGAGAGTTTCAGTGCAAACTGCAAACTGTTCAAAGGGCTTTAAACGATTCCAGACGACTTATCAAGCGAAACGATCGCTCATTTAAAAAATAAATAAAAAAGTTTAAGTTTTATAAGCTCAAATGCTCGCCTTGACTCTCGTTCGAACTCGTTCATCAAAATGAACGAATCTTTTTCCGAGTCAATTCGTTCGTTGAATGAACCAAATGACTCGGAAAAAGATTTTTTACAATACATATTGTATCAAAGCAGCTTCACCGTGATAACATGAAAATAATACAACAAAGTTTGTTTCTAGAAGAAAATTGCGTCAACGCCTACCTTAAAGGTGCATTATGCAAAATTTCATGTTAAAAATAGCCGTTTTTCTAACTCATACATGCTTAAATGATTGCCTGATGGGCTGAATGAGCCCATAATATAATCGCCTCTATAATCCTGTACAGTAAAATAAATAAGAGGGATTCGGGACGGAGTTTGAGACTGGGCGTGACCACACTCGCCTGGCGATGTCTGGCAGGTTTGTGTATTCGCCGCCATTCTCCGTATCAGCGAAGACAGCTCGAGCGACACAACTTTAGTCAACTTTCCACAAAAGTAGAAGATGGATTCAAAGAGAACGGCTTGTAGTTCATTCCAAACCCCAACGCAAACTCCACGTGAGACAAAGAAAGTAAAACTTTTGTCGGAATAAGACGAGATTCAACATCGGGAAGCTTTCGACAAATGGAGAGATCTCCGCTCTGCTCTAGGGCTCAAACGGGTCCTATACGAAGTTATATTATTCATGAATGTGTTTCCATAATAATACAATCATAAGTGGATACAGTAAGCACATAAAACAGTTGGAAAGAACAAAAGATGGAAACACAAACCAAAGTTTTCTACTACCCCTGTTTTCCCCTCACACACACACACATAAGTGTGTAATTTACTCAAATGCCTTTCCTTTCATATATTTAAAATGACTTGCAGTTTTATAACTTTATTACCTCTGAAGACGTTATGGCCATAACAAAAGATTTGTGCGGCTGATGCTCCTGACAGCAAGCGTGCGTGTGTGTGTGGTACACACCTCTGCTTGCAGTTTCGCTTGTCACCAGAGGGGGCGTAGTTCTGCAAAAACTCAGAGACTTGCGCAACGCACCTTTAATTAAGGCAGATCAATAATGTTGTTGAATATTAAATGTCCACAACTAAGCAAGCCAAAAGCCAAGGCAACCTACATTTTGTCATGAAATGTTGCATTTTGTATTGTCAGAATGAGTTAACAACACCCCTGCACTTCCTGTTCATGTTAGTTAAAGCTCTAACCGCTAAATTCGAGTTACACAAACACTGTCTTTTACTAGCTAAAGTGAAGCAAGATTGACCTCCAGGGTTAACAAACATCGCAGCCATGATCAGGCCCGCTCGGCCCTTGCATTGTAATGGCCCAAAGTCCCGTCTCCACACCTTTGCTAATTGCTGGCGGTCGACACACGTCGTGTGCTGAGCTGTGCCTCTGCCGGTGGGCTGAACACTTCTGGCCCTTAACGAGGGGTTTGGGCCTCTGTGTCCGAAAACAGCAGTAATGGGGGATGTGGACAGAGAAACAGCATTAATTGGCACGAGTGTTTCTCTTGCAGCATTAAGATCACTGGGATTCTTCCGTGTGTTTCATAATACCTCTGAAAGCGTCTTTTATTAGCCAGGACACATTCTCTTATTAGATGACTGTGCAGATCACTTGTTCTGCCATCCAGAATCAAGCTTACCTTCACTCCAATTAGAGGCTGATGGAAGGCAGGTTTCGTCTCTTGTCAATCTCTTTCCCGCTCACTGCCACTTTCTCTTGTTTTTTCTGTAAGAACAGATAAATATACTGAGCATTTTAGAATGGCGTTATTTTATTTTCATTTTCCCCTACATTCACATTACCATACTGCCATTCAAACGATTTATTTAGGTTTTAAAAAAGCTGCATTTAATTTGAATGCATCAAACATATTGTAAACAGTAACATTTTGATGCAATTTACTATTTTTTATATTTTAAAATGTAATTTATTCCAGTGATCAAAGATGAATTTACTCCATTTTTTCCCCATTACTTTTGTACAATTGTAGGACTGTCATGAAAATAATGTAACAAAGCAAAAAAGTATGATTTTGGTTGTTCTAGACCCTTTTTAATGTGATTTCCCTGTAAAATAGTGAAGAAAAAAACAGTAACACTTTACAAAAAGGTTTGTTAGTTAACACATGAACTAATAATGAACTGCAAGTATACGGCATTTATTAATCTTTGCTAATGTTCATTTCAACAACAATTACTAATACTTCATTAAAATCTTGTTAACATTAAAAATTCGCTTTGAAATTAATTTTTGGTATGTTTTATCTTACCTCAAGGGTTCAATTTTGATATTTTTTAGGTCAAACCGTTCTTGTCTGTCAGTCATATAATGGAGGTCTATGGTCACCACCTCAAAGAGCATGCACAGAGAAGTCCAAATTAAACATGATTTAACGATTTGTAAATGTAAGTACACGTTGATGCGGAAACAAAGACACCTACATCTCGGATGTCCTTGAGGTAAGCTAAAACATAGCAAACATTAATTTCAAAGTGAATTATCCCTTTAATACATTAATGTTGTTAACTAATGAACCTGATTTTAAAGTGTTACCGAAAAAACAAATGCAGCTGGTTTAAAGCAAATCTGCTCTGAAAGGCAGCAAAGAAAATCCCGGCACAAGCACGCGTTCTCCAGCGTGGAAATCAAACACCTGACGGCTGAAATGAAGTTCTTTCATTGCCTGGCTTTATATGAAATCCATTTATTTGTGGCTTTCAGTGTAAAGTTACAATAGAGCACACGGCGGGTCACCTTTGCAACATCTTCATTTGTCCTAAACTTCTCCCAGAATTCTTTGCAGGACCACTATTAGAGGACACACACCCTCCAATACTGTTTTATTGTAAGAAAATGAAAGCGTCACAATCGAAAAAGTGCATGAGCAGCCAAGATGTCTTCACATATTCCCAACAGATGATGTTTCTGAGTCCTGTCATCTAATGAATGTCATATACTTGAGCTTCTTTAATGGGATCTGATCCCGTGTGAATATATATGGCGCATGTAGAGTCATGGTCAGCCAGCTCTGGAATAAATCAACCTCAATGTTTTCATTTCAGAGCCATTTGATCGGCATAATACTGTCTGCTTCCCAGATTCCTGGAGTCCATCTCGCACAGTGAAACAGTAATTACGGGATGTGGATCCAGCACAAACAGAAAAAGGTCTGTTCCCTCTGCCTTATTGGACAAATTTGCTCATATTGCCTTAAATAAATGAGCAAATCAATTCAGTGACTGGCTCTGAACTGCAGCAGTGCACACACACACACACACACACACTGTTATTAGCACTTTGGAGCCGCTGAAAGTTCATGAGCAAAGCCAGCTAACATTAATCAACCTACTGCAGAGACTGAGGGAGAGACTGAGGAGATCAGTGTGTGTGTGTGTGTGTGTGTGAGAATCCTGTATGTTTCTGAAAGCAGATGGAAGTGCAGGTGTCCATCAGAAATAAATCAAAAATGCCTGAATTTGGATTTAAAATGATTTAGGAAACAGGTTAAAGACATGTAATTCAATGTCATTTAGAAGTGATGCATTACAATGCATTACTTTTAATGGAAGGTGATTCACTACTTTTGCGATGCTTTTTCTAACCTGGGCTAGGCTCGCTTGTTTGCTTCTATTAACAAAAATAGTTATATTTTTTGGAAAATTAAAGGCTATTACAGGCCCTTTCATACTAAAAGTGAAATGAATAAGCCTCAGGCTGAAGGAAATGCTAATTCACGCCTGTACAGTAGAAAGCAAAGCTCATATGATGCAGGAGAAGAAAGTTTAACACTCTAACTTCAGTAATAAAACAAAATATGAAACACAAATGCGATGTTTATCTAAAGTCATTTTTTTGCTTATTAAAGGGGTGGTTTACTGCTTTTTTTTCTATGCATGATTGTGTTTATGGGGTGCAATATAACATGTATTCGTGGTTTTTCTTTTTTTTAAAAGTCTTATTTTTCATAAATTTCACATTTATTGTAAAGCCGCGTTCTCCTCTGTCATTTGAACGAGCGGTTGACTTCCTGAGTCTATGAAAACACTCCCTCAGAAACAGGCAGTGGGCTCAGATTGGTTAGTTTGGGCTGGTGTGTTGTGATTGGATAAACTGAGTAGTGCACGTTGTCCGGAAACTTAAAGATGAACTGAACTGAAAAATATTGACGTTGAAAACGTGTTGTTTATGACAATTAAAAGTAAATTACACTAAACATTTTTTTAAAAATATATATTAATATAGCTTTTTTAAGCAACGCAAAATTGCGCTTTATTAGCGCTGGCAGTTCCGATGACGTCACTGGCATGGTAGGACCCGCGGAGTGCCATAGACAACAGCTGTAGGTCCTGTATACACAGACGAAAATGAGCACTTTTAACGGCATGGATTACGCATTTGAGCCCGTGAGGGACAGGCCGGTAGTGTCTAACTACCACCACATGGAGGACGATCAGTTTCAGGCTTCACTTGCAGTACAGGATCGTTTGGGGGATAGTATGTGACTGTGGGCGCGAGCGCTGTGGAGCATAGACACTGCACGGAGACGATCTGTTGCAGAGAGGTCAACATGGACATTTTTTGATCGGCGAAAAATGCATCACCATGCACGGTTCATTTCGGATGCTGTTCGGTGAGAGAAACGTGTTGAAGGAGGCTATGCTGTCTCTAATGGATGTCCGAGCTGAGACGCTGGACCGCCCCATAAGTAGCAGGGTATTTTACGAATAGGTGACGGCTGGGCTAACTTGTTACACTTTTCTCAGATTGTTTAGATTAACAGCGTACTGGCAGTTCACTCTATGGGCGAGGGTGCATTTAGGAAGGAGAAAATCCCATCCTTTACAGTGAACTATACATCAGGGATCTTTTCCCCCTCACCCGAATATCAAGGATTCGAGTAACGTTAACGTGATGCATTGAACTTGTAACTTGTGTAAATAAAACATTTCATGCATTGTCAGACGTTTCATGTACTCATTGACGAAAGTACACATCTCTAAATAGTGTGTCGCTAAAATATCAGTTTCCTCAGCCATGTCAGCTAGCCTCAGACTGTTTACAAGCTACCGCTGTTCTGCTGGTGCGGGTAGGGTACGGAGTGGCTTACCATGCCAGTGACGTAGTCGAACGTTGAAATTCAACATGGCGGCGCCCGTGTAACAAAAACAACACTTTCAATTTTATCCCTTTTAACAAATTCTGCCATTTTAAAAATTGTACCAATGAGAATAAATAAAATACATCTGTTATATCACCTTTTCTCAAATTTCAGTTCAGTTCATCTTTAAAGGGATATACTCCACTTTTTTTGGAAATAGGCTCATTTTACAACTCCCCCAGAGTTAAACAGTTGTGTTTCACCGTTTTCAAATCCATTCAGCTGATTTTCTGATATTTAGAAGAATTTCAGTGACCAAACAGTTTCTGGTCTCATTGACTTTCATAGTATATTTTTTTCCTACTATGGAAGTCAATGAGACCAGAAACTGTCTGTTTACTGATATTCTTCTAAATATCATAAAATCGGCTGAATGGATTCGAAAATGGTAAAAACTCAACTGTTTAACTCTGGGGGAGTGGTAAAATCCCTAAATTTTGCTCAAATTTAGACTTGAACTGCAATAACTATCGCGTTCACACGGTGTATCCTGATTTCTCTCAACAGGAGAGCTGTCAGTCAACACATGTCACTTATATTACTTATTTGCAAAATAAACTCAGATATTATGTTGTACATTTAAAAAGTAATGTCAGTAACTTTAGGTACTTGAAAAAAGCCATCTGATATACAACATTATTCCAGTCTTCAGTGTCACATGATCCTTTAGAAATCTTTCTAAAATGCAGATTTGCTGCTCAAGAACCATTTCTTATAATTATCAATGTTGAAAACAGTTGTTAAATCGTTTTTGGAAATGGTAATAAATTTTTTTAGGATTTTTTGAAGAATATACAATTCAAAAGAACAGCATTTATTTTAATTTGTTTTTTAGATTCACACTGAGCTGATTCTTCCATTCTGAATCTGTCCTGGTATGTACGTGTTAGTTTGTGTGTGTGTGTTGGATAGCTAGACATCGTTTCAGGTCCCCACTTGGCATGTTTTAAAAAAAAAAAAAAGCATATTTAAAGTTATATTATGAAAAAAGACCTTAAAAAAAATTTTTGAATGTCATTTTTGTTTCTTCAAAATAATCAGAAACACTAGTCCCCTCTTGGCCAGTGTAGAGCGATAGTCCCCTGTTGGTATTATAGACGTGTGTGTGTGTGTGTGTGTGCACATGTGTGTTTTTCTATTCCCGTGGGGACTTCAACCTGAATTCACAGACTCATGGGGACTCGAGTAACTGTGGGGACTCTAAATTGAGGTCCTTGTGAGGAAACAAGCTTATAAATCATATAGAAAGGGTTTTGTTTGTGAAAATGTAAAAATGCAGAAAGTTGTGTGTGATTGGTGGGTTTAGGGAGTAAAGCTAGAGAATATACAGTTTGTACAGTATAAAAACCATTACGTCTATGGAGAGAGAGTCCCCACAAAGATAGCAAACCTGTGTGTGTGAGTGTGTGTGTGTAGGAAGAGCCTATTGTGTGCCTGTGAAGCAGATGGAAAGGCAGGCGTCACGTGAATTGTGTATGTGTCAGGCCGAGGAAAAAGACAGGAATGAAATAAAGAGGAAAGGAGAGAGAACGGGGGAAGAATAGATAGACTGATAGAGCCCCAGGAGTGCGCTGTGGTCCGACTCTCACCCTGCTCGCGGGCACGCTGTTCTCACCAGACATTATTTACCAGCGGCCCCTACTACAGCAGACAACCAATGAGGAGAGAGAGAGAGAGAGAGAGAGATGGTGGTCATGCGCTCATGTTTACTCACAGCTTTGGATGATGGACTCCATCAGAAAAGCTTCCAGTCCAAATTGGCTCAAAGCTTCTCTCACTGTAAACTCATCTGTTAAGACAAGACATGAGAGGAGATGAGAAATGCTTGGAGAAGGGAAAATAATGATGAGATGAGATGAGACGAGCAAAAAAAATAGAGGAGCGAGTAGATTATGAGAGGAGAAAAGTGGAGAGGAGATAAGATGACGTGAGATGAGAAAAAAAGAGGAGAGAAGAAGATGAGATGAGAGGGAAAGGAGGAAAAATTGACGAGAGGAGAGCAGATATGAGAAAAAAATTAGAAGAGAAATGCGAGAAAAGGAGCAAAGAGGGATTATGAGAGGAGAAAAGTGGAGAGATAAGATGAGAAAAAAAGAGGAGAGAAGAAAATGAGAACAGCATAGAGGAAGAAAAACTGACGATATATATATATACTTCTTATTTTTATCCATTACTTAGCACATTTTTGTAATATTTTATAGTTATTTATTATAATATATATATATATATATATATATAAATGAAGAGTTCAGATGAAAAAGCCTGAAAGTGCCATTTGAAATTTTCTTCGAGAATGATAATTTTTATCAAGGTTGTATATTTAAGTTCAGTCATTTCACTTAAATGACAATGAAGATCATTTATTAATGGTCATTTAAGTGAAATGACTGAACTTAAATATACAAGCTTGATAAAAATGATCATTCTAGAAGGCTTTTGCATCAGAACTCATATATATATATACATATACATTCTTAACAATCTTATTTTATTCATTACATAGCAATTTACTTAAACAGGATACAACAATATTTTCATCAGTTGTTATTGTTATATTGTATGCCATTACTGGTTGTGTGTACACTGCTTTGTATGTAAAACCAATCATGCCTTAAAATTGAATTGAGAAGAGATATAAAGACATGAGACAAGGAGGACAGTGTAGATAATCGCCTGACGCTCCTCGTCTCGTGTCGGTCTCAGTTCTGAGACGCAGACAGATGGACGGAGGGTGTTGAGAGGTAAAAGAGGAGAGAGAGAGAGATCTAATGACCAGCTCTTATGCATCAGTGCTCGTACTAATGAGCTTCCAGGGAGAGAGAAAGAGAAAGAGCACGAGCCTGAGGATGTGAAGGTCTGGCCGTCTCTCCCCCACCGAGATCTCTCTGCCTCCTCACTCTCAGGGAACCCCGACTCCAGCCGCTAATGAGAGAGAGACAGAGACGCAGAGAGAGAGAGAGAGAGGATGGCCACATTCCTTCACTCTTAATAATTTACATGGAATCGATTTCCTCCAGCACTTCCCTCACTCTTACCGTCATTCCAAATGGAATAATGCACATTCACTTGGAAAAATAGGGATTATGATCCGACAAAAGAGCTTACATTCAAACTAGTAGCGGTCGACGTACCTCAACTGCCCTGATTCTATCAAAATTTCCACATTGTTACATTGCAAATGTAATTTAATCCTGTTATCAAAGCTAAATTTTCAGGATCATTCATTACGCCAGTTTTCCGAAACATTTCTGATTATTATAATCAATGCTAAAAACGGCTTCATATATTTGTGGAAACCAAGAATAGGAAGTTCAAATAGAAATCTCGTGTAACATTATAAACACTGTATAAATGTGTCCAATAAATGCATATGAACTATAAACCTTTCCATGACTATTCCCTGACCCTTCCCATACACCAATCCGGCCCTTCCTGGCTGACGGCTGCTGTGTTTACCCATTTACAACACAAATTATGCATCCCTGGCTAGATTAAGAGCAGACACATTTGAAGCTTCCGTCTGTGTTTTGCAGGGAGGTGAACTTTATCTTCACCTGAATTGTTATGTAAAACACACTCTACCTGTCTGATCTCTCATTGACATGCCAAGATTCGGATATATTAATATTTCAGTGGAAATCTTTTTTTCTCCCTTCTGTTTTTCAGATAAAACAGTAAAATATACAGGAATGGCCAGACCAAAGGAAGCCTATCAAAGGTAGGAAAATAACAGGAAGAAAGGAAATGAATAATGTATCCAGCGTCCAGTTTAACCCCTCATCAGATACCGGCCGCGGGAAATTAGTATTCGTCCACTGTCAATGTTTCTGATCTGTAAACTCCACCATTTAAATATTCATAAACTAACACCATAGTCTTTACCTTAGACTGATTTATTATTCAAATGATATGAATGTTACATACCTTAGCATTTGCCTCTTTCTCCATCATGGCTAAGAAAAATCTGGATTTAAAAATTTGATAAAATATGATTTCCTTGTGGCTTCATCTGGGTTTGTTCAACTCTAGAGGAAAGAAATTCAACACTTTATTAGTATATGGGACTGTGAAGGAGAAGACACCAAAGTGACACAATAAATATAACACAATATATAACTGTGTTTCTGTTTAACATTCACTGCCCCCTTGTGGCGCTAAAACAAAAGAACACACTAATGCAGTTCAGATAACAAATCAACTTATTAAAGAGAGGAGAAAACAATACTACTGTTTTAAATGTATTTATGGTGAGCATAATTGGTTTTAAAAAAAATAATAACTATTTATGGTAGAGTCAATGTAGTCAACGCAGTGCTGAAGTGCCAGCTCCTATTACACTCTTTTCGTAGCACTGAATTAAAATTCTAGTTACCAATTTCAATATCACAACAAAATACTACTAGCCTAACAATAAAAAAGACAAGTAAACAGTCAGTGATCAAATAAGAATAAAAAATAATAGAAATTACAAGCAATTGGACAACAAACTACAATAGAACAAAGAAATGGATTTAGGGCTGTGCAAAAATGAATTGCGATTAATCGCATCCCAAATAAAAGTCTGTGTTTACATAATATATTTGTGTGTGCTGTATATAATTATTTTGTACATATAAATACACACACATGCATGTATATATTTAAGAAAATGTGTTATTAATATATAAAACATTTATATTTATATAATGTAGATTATGCATTTATATATATATATATATATATATAATTAGTTCTTAAATATATACATGCATGCATAGGTATTTATATATACAAAATAATTATATATAGCACACACAAATATATTATGTAAACACAGACTTTTATTTTGGATGCGATTAATCACAATTAATTTTTGCACAGCCCTAGATTTAACTAAAAAAAAGCAATCGAAATAAGAAATACTACATAAAATTGTAATCAAATATTAATCAAATGGAAAAAAAAAACACTGCATAGTATTCGGTGTGTAAATTGAATATACATCAAGAGCAGTGATAGATTTTCTCTCTTTTGTTTGTTGTCTGATAAATAATCAATAATTACATTAATATAGCGCTTTTCTTGGCACTCAAAGCGCTTTACCTAAATCAACTCAAATCACCAGCAATGTGCAGCATTCACATGGATTAACATTAATAACAGAAAGCTGCTGGTTTATTAGGCTGCTGTCACTAAAAGCAAATGCACGGATCCAATATACTCTTACACATGCGTTTACCTTCACCTAAGACATAAATTACCATTTACGAGGATACTTTTGTAGTGACAGGCATGTTGACACATAAATATGTGTATTTGACCGTTCAATACGGTTTTTAGCCCAAAAATAACTGTTAAGTACTCAAGCGCTTTAAGACTCATTAAGTCTCTCTGACACTTCAATAGTTTAAAATCACTTGTTTTTAAACCGCAATGCTTAAACGCATGTAAACAATAAGCTTTCGTCACAGCAACGTCAAGTGAGCTCTACCGGTTTACAAATTTCAACCAGTTAATCATGTCTACAGGTTTATTGCCCACCCTTAGCTCAGATAGGTAAGTAAAAAGGTTTATCAACTTTTAAAATAGAAAAGAAAACATCTTCCGAAACATTTACATTTAAATTTATTCATTTAGCTGACGCTTTTATCCAAAGCGACTTACAATTGCTATATGTCAGAGGTGGCACGCCTCTGGAGCAACTACACTCTCAGAAAAAAAGGTACAAAAGCTGTCACTGGGGCTGTACCTTTTCCTAAAATGTACATATTAGCTCCTAAATGTCCATATTACCACCTAAAATGTACATATTAGCTCCTAAATGTCCATATTACCACCTAAAATGTACATATTAGCACCTCAAATTTACATATTGCCCCTTAAAATGTACATATTACCACCTAAAATGGACATATTAGCTCATGAAATGGACATATTAGCACCTAAAATGTACATATTATCACCTAAAATGTACATATTAACACCTAAAATGTACATATTAGCACCTGAAATTTACATATTAGCACCTAAAATGTACATATTAGCACCTAAAATGTACATATTCCCACCTAAAATGGACATATTAGCTCATGAAATGTACATATTAGCACCTAAAATGTACATATTATCACCTAAAATGTACATATTAACACCTAAAATGTACATATTAACACTTAAAATGGACATATTAGCACCTAACATGGACAAAAGTTTACCTTTTGAAAAGGTACAGCCCCAGTGACAGCTTTTGTACCTTTTTTTCTGAGAATGTAGGGGTTAAGTGTCTTGCTCAGGGACACATTGGTGTCTCACAGTGGATTCGAACCCGGGTCTTTCACACCAAAGGCATGTGTCTTATCCACTGCACCATCACCACCACTAAAGGTTCACTAAAATATGCCCTCATCTTCTGAAACCATGCACATACTCGAGGTAAAACATTTTATTTGAGACATTTTATTTACTTTTGTAAGATAAACCTGGTTCTCTTTTTGGATAGTTTTGTCTATCCATTTATGATGTTTGTTTTTTTTTATTTTGGGGGTATTTTTGAATATATTTACTTCAAAAAGAACCATATTTTCTATGTAAATTATGCTTATTTTTAAGTTTTATTTTTATTTTATTTTTTTAACTACATTGTAAGATAAACCTGGTTCTCTTTCATGTCGGTAAAGTTTTGTCTATCCATTTATAGTGTTTTTTTTTAATTTTGGGGGTATTTTTGAATATATTTACTTCAAAAAAGTACCATATTTTCTATGTAAATTATGCTTATTTCTATGGGGTTTTTTTAGTTTTTTTTTTTTAACTACATTAAAATATCATTCCAATAAGTTCTTAGAGCTAAAACATAAAGATGAAGTGCCTTTGCTGTCACCTGGTGTCTTATTTTGGCTTATTTTAGGATGCTCTAAATTACAGTTTTTCCCATTCATTTCTATGGGTTGACCCAAATACAAGATTAAGGAGTTTCCTTTCACCCACTTAACATTGTAGAATTGAGTCAAAAAAAATTGTGTGTTCAGGAGGCAAGCTTAGGAAAAGTAGCCAAGTCTTGTACCCCTCAGATCAAGGGAAGTATTTTTAAAAAATAAATCAAAACTATTTTGCCCACATTTGTCCAGAATACGGTTTCAGGGTTAATTCACCCGAATTAATAAATGCTGTAGAAGAATTGTTTATTGCAACATTATCCCAAATACAGTAACTAAATGTTTCCTTCATATGTATTGCTAACTGTATAATGTCTCTCCATGTGGCATCTGGTCTTCTCTCTCTTTTCAGATTTCTTCATGACCTCTTCTTTATCTGCCCTAATATTTATTTCTTTTCTCGTTCTTCTATCCAACAGCACACCATGAAGGATGGAGATTATCATAGTTCTGGTGCTTTAAAAAAAAACACTACGGACAATCTCACACGGAGCCGGCATAAATATTTAATACGTCTATCTGTAACAGCTAATTTAGGCCTCCAAACTCATTCACATGCTAAATTCATTTCTTGTTTACTACAGAGAAGAAACCTAACGCCGACTCGTAATGTCTTGTTTATCAGAAGATCTGTTTGTTGATAAAGATCTTGAATGAGGATTATGGTGGTTTATGGGCGAAGATTCGACTGTGTTTCCCAGGCAGCTCAGCTAATGACCGCTCCACTTCTGCTCCATCGGCTCGGAATATTAATTTCGGTTACACAATGTCCTTAAAACAACGGCGTAAATTGCCCAAGCAGGACTGTAATTGTTTATGAAGATGTAAATTGCTTTGCAGAGGGAGAAACTAATAGCTTCTGCAGAAGGAAAATGAACTATTCTGTGGGGGAGGCTATTTTCTTTATGACTGGTATTTTTCTTTTTTATTAAAGGTAATACAGTCACAGGCTCGCTGTAAAACAGTGTGTTTCTGGATGAGATCGTGTTGATATTGGGCCTTTATCCATTCATCAGAGGCCTGTTTCATGGCTCCAATGGGTGCAATCATACTAGAGGTGGGTGATTAGCCTCTCAGTTAGATATGAGCTAATTTTTACTTGTAATATGTCAGGATAATAATGATATTATCACAAAGCCTGAACGCAGCCTAGTTTGACCGTGCAATGAGATTTGCGTATTATTGTGGGCTGATGCTTTTGGCTACTGCTGATGATAAAAAAAAAAAAACATTACAGGTAAAGATTTGAAAACCAAAATAAAAACTAAATTTAGTATTTACCTGTTCAGAAGTTGGGGTCGCAATGGTTCAAGTCAGAAGAGTTTATCTTCGAGCCTCTGTGATGTTCTGGTGGATTTTCTCACCTGTTTTGTCATCTAACAGGTCAAGTAAATCAGATAAATTAGTAAATTAACAGCAAAAGTCAGTCACATAATCTGATATTCATATTCACGACTGTAGCACAAACTCTGCAGAATTGCATGCAAAACTAACCATTTTAATTAGCAAAGATTAAAGATTAAATGCGATTAATCGCATCCAAAATAAAAGTGTGTGCTGTGTATAATTATTTTGTGTAAATTCATGCATGTGTATATTTAAGAATTATTTGCATTTAAAAGCTGTATAAATTTATAATCTATATAAATATTATTTTATATGAATAAAACATTTTCTTAAATATATACATGCATGTCTATTTATATATGCAAAATAATTATACACAGCACACACAAATATAGGCTACTATGTAAACACAAACTTTTATTTTGGATGCGATTAATCGCGATTAATCTTTGCACAGCCCTAATTTTAATACAACTAATTACAGTTAAAGGATAGAGAGCATTACTTTAGTCTTAGATAATACCATGACAAGAAACATGGGGATTAAGGAAACATCGTGTCCATCTTCAAAAACCATTGTGCATTATTTTCCATGCTGGAAATAAAATTAAACAGCAGCCAGAATACAATGGCATGGATTTATCATTGTTATAACGGCAGCTTGAACACAAGCTACACAACTAAAGTTCACGTCTGTAGTAGTTCTGTAGTAAACACAAGAGAAATCCACAGCGCAGTTGATGATAACTGAATGTAAACGATCTCAGTGCTGCCCGCCACTGGCTGAGAGCATGTTATCAGTTTGATTTACGCAAAATGACAGGAAAGTTAGGCATAAAAACAAGGTTACTACTAAATAATAACTATATATTTATAGCTAGGGTGTGTAGATTTGAGAGGCTAGTAATATCAAGCTAGCTTAAAAGCTTCTCCAAAGCCACGCCTCCTCCAGAACACATGAGCGCGCAAAGCCGAGCAGAGTCTGCTAAGCCCACATGAAACGCCGTTAAATTACCTCATGTCTCATAAAGCACATAACATTAAAACAATAATCAATGTCCACAACTTAGAAAACCCTTACTTGTACATAACTGTAGCATAACCTTGTTGTTTTGGTTCAGGAGAACCTGTAAAAGTCAGCTGCTGTTTGTTTGCTGCTGACTGATGCAAAAAGCCACATGGAAAGCGCGTTCCATTCGACCGTAAGTGGACTGCGTAGTGGACTTCATATGGTATTTCTCCATCTTAAAGGGTTAGTTCACCCAAAAATGAAAATTAAGTCATTAATTACTCACCCCCATGCTGTACCAACGCGTAAGACCTTCGTTCGTCTTCGGAACACAAATGAAGATATTTTTGATTAAATTTGAGAGCTGTATAACTACCACATTGGCTCCTAAGGGACTGCCTCTTGACGGCCCAAAAAGTCAATGAAGAAAATGTTTAAATATCCCAATTGACTACCGTGGCTCAACTATATGTTTATCAAGCGACGCGTATACTTTTTGTGCGAAAAAACAAACAAAAATAACGAGTTTATTCGACTATTTCTTTTCTTCCTTGTAGGCCAGAACGAGACTTCCTTATAGATTTCCACGACGCATGCGCGAGAATTGCGATCTGAAGTAGTGAAGGCTGGTGTGAGCAGATCGCAAATCTCACGCATGCGTCGTGGAAATCTAAGGAAGTCTCGTTCTGGCCTACAAGGAAGAAAAGAAATAGTCGAATAAACTCGTTATTTTTGTTTGTTTTTTCGCACAAAAAGTATTCGCGTCGCTTGATAAACATATAGTTGAGCCACGGTAGTCACTTGGGATATTTAAACATTTTCTTCATTGACTTTTTGGGCCGTCAAGAGGCAGTCCTTTAGGAGCCAATGTGGTAGTTATACAGCTCTCAAATTTAATCAAAAATATCTTCATTTGTGTTCCGAAGACGAACGAAGGTCTTACGGGGTTGGTACAGCATGGGGGTGAGTAATTAATGACTTAATTTTCATTTTTGGGTGAACTAACCCTTTAAGTGAGATTTCAATCTGAAGGCACTGCGGCGTAGGGAATAAGGGAACATCGATATACATCACTTCACAGGAAGTGAGCAGAGCCGTTATAAAAGATTTTAAATTTAAATTACTAACGTACGCATTGAGTATAGCCTATTCTTATATATTGATTATTATACAAACTAGAGTATTTATGAACGGCATGATGAATGCATCTATAGGCCTATTATGATTTTAAATTAGAAAGGAAAGTAAACATTACAACATTTAATTAAGTTATATCATAATCTGCGCGACCCTGTTGTTGTCTTTCTTTGATGACGTTTCAGCATCCCAAATGAGTGATTATTGACAGCGAAGTCCACTTCAACTGATGTAGCCGTGTTCAGGGAGTAGGGAGCAGTGAACACTGCTTAGTGAGTAGGGACCCTGTCGAATGGAAGGAACGCACCTCAAATACCTAAATTGACAGGCTGGTAGGACCATAGATATCAGGGCAAGTGTCACGCATTCATGAAAATGAGTGACAGCCATCATTTCGGTATTTTGTATTTATCACGCGGAAAAACTGTTTATAATAGCCTACTACACATTCAAATGGCCTAAAAAAACCTCTGTTTTGGCCTCTGTCGCTCTATGTAGCCTATATGAGTGAATGTGTATAGACCATTTTGCAAGATGTAAACAACACTGGTCCAGAAGCACTTACTGTATCAGTTTTTTAACATTACATAATCATTGGGATAAAATACCAACAGAGCATAATACAACTGAATCAAAAAGTTAAACAAACTTCTAGCCTACAAACATTTGAATAGAGACCATTTTACTGACAGAGGAAGTGTTTCTGGACAAGTGTTGTTTACATCTGGCAAAATGGTCTTATTGATTTGGTCCTGACCCCTGAGACTTCCACAGCAGATACATGTTTAATACAGTATGTAGGCCATTTCTATTAGCCTATTGATTGCTATCTATCAGGATGTGAAGAAAGGCAACACGTATATTAAAAAAGGTTTTTTTAAAAAAAAACATTGCCATAGCTTTAACTATGCTTCACAAAGCAAAATTAAACCACAGTTTTTGGCACTGTAAAATGCAGTTGCAACAGTAAAAGGGGAAAGAATTGTGTAGGATTTACACTGAAACAATTTTAGAAATGTCAAAAAAAAAATTACATTTGAAAATTGCACAAAAATTAAAATTGATTCAATCAGAAATGTAAAAAAAAAAACATTACAATCAGCCTAAGTTACATAATTCAACTTTAAATTATTAAGTATAAACTCTGAAATGGTTTTTCATGCTCCAATAAACTTGGTTTTATTATAACTTAGATTTTTTTACAGTGCACTCTAAAGAAAGGCATTTGCTAAGAAATACTAATTTCTTAGTTAAAAAAAACTATTAGTTAAATTAGTTTAAAAAAAAACTAATTTCTATACCTTTATACACACAAACTTTATTACAGGCTCCAGGCCCAACAACAGTACATACACCACACAAAAAACAAGAAAAACAAAAACAAAACAAACATATACAATACACCCTTTTTTCACCCTAATGAAAAAAGTTATACCCTATACCTATGCCCTAATATATATCTAAAGCTTTGACAAAATATCAAATCACTGGTATTATGAGGTGGTCATCATGCATACTTTGGTTCCCTAAATGTGATAATTCTCTTTTATATCAGTGGAACTGAATAAAGTATTTTAACATCGGAAGAAAATTTAGCTTTAATGCCCTTATGGTAATGAAATGTGCTGCACCCCAAAATCCAGCAGATGGAAGCAAAAACCCATCAAATCAAACACTGGTGAATGAAAATACACTGCACTGGGACATTCAAACAGCAGCACTCTGCACATTTCTTTACATTGGAGAACTTCAGGCCTTTTATTATTGTGTAAGAATAGCACTACAATCATGATAGTGCTGTTAGCTAATTTATTAATCTAAAGCAACTTAAATGACAACTAACACAGATCATTTATTATTGCTTACACCCAGGGTTAGTGATAAAAAAAACATTGCTTTTGTGATGTAAACCAGTCATAGCCTTGTTTTAAGATTCATAAGCCAGTTTAAACATGTTCTCACACCCATTGCAACCATATAACAATGTTGCGACCAAAACTATATTCCAATAAAAGCACAATAATGATTCAATGATTTTTAATCGTCTGGAAGGAGGACATCATTCTTCTTTCGCTCAATAAATTTCTAAATGAATGTTTCTACATCACGACTATAAAGAAATAAACAAATCTGTGTTCAAATGAGACCTGAGTCCACTTTTAATGCCAAAGACAATGTGAATGCAATGAGAAGAACTGGGTTATTTTTAATTGCTTCACTTTTTGAGTTCTTTTAAAGAGGACTCGAGTGAAAACACCCTTAGAGATGAGTTACTGGCTGCCCGCCAGACGCGCTGTTATGGAGACAGACAGACCAACCACAAGCCCAAAACCCTCTGAGGACCAGCCAGAGACAGACTGTGTGTGTGTGTGTGTGTGTGTGGATCTTAAACATCTTTATACAAGTAACATTATTTGAATTTTTTCATTTCATCTTGATCTAGAGCACTTCTTCTCAGCGGGTTTTGCTCTATCAAATAGCAGCCGAACACGGTAAAACAAAGTTAAACAAAAATGTCCCTGAATTAAATATCATCAGACTGAACAGGAAAATTGACCATTTTTTTGTATTTGAATGCTCTCTCAGGAGCAATAATTAAGTGAGTAAATTAATTAACTCATATTTTCTTTGAGCTTATGTAGTTTTGTTCATGGTTCTCGAAGGATGACTTCACACAACCTGTCCACAGTCTCAGAAAAAAGGTACAAAAGCTGTCACTGGGGCTGTACCTTTTCAAAAGGCAAAACTTTTGTCCATTTTAGGTACTGATATGTACATTTTAGGTGCTAATATGGAGATTTTAGGTGCTAATATTGACATTTTAGGTGATATTATGCACATTTTAGGTGCTAATATGGACATTTTAGGGGCTAATATGTACATTTTAGGTGCTAATATGAACATTTTAAGTGCTAATTTGTACATTTTAGGTGCTAATATTGACATTTTAGGTGATATTATGTACATTTTAGGTGCTATTATGGACATTTAGGTGCTAATATGTACATTTTAGGTGCTAATATGGACATTTTAGGTGCTAATATGTACATTGTAGGTGCTAATATGGACATTTAGGTGCTATTATGTAAATTTTAGGTGCTATTATGTACATTTTAAGTACCAATATGCACCGTTTAGGTACTTTTGAGAGTGCATGTTGGAATGATTTTGCTTTAAAAAGCTTTTCATTTTTAATATGGTAGTTCAAATCCTTTTTATTATTATTTAAATTGGTGCTAACTGGTTTCTGGATATTTTATTGTATTCACTGTACATTTTTACCCCTTTGTTATCTTAACTGTTAAAAGCCTTTCTGGGGACAGGTGTTGCGAATTAGCCATGGCTATAAACACTGCAGTGATACAGGCATCGGATTGTTTTATGTAATAGTCTATATTCCTATTCAAATAAACAACAAATAAATACATTACATTTTAAATCTTGTGTAATTGTTAATGGGAACACAACCTGCCCAAAAAGATTTTGCTTTTTTAAAGCTTTGTTTTTATTTTAAATATTGCAGTTATTATTATAATTGCATTTTACGTTGCACTTTAAAATATAAACACAATATTAAATAAATAAAAACAAAAACAAAATATTTAATACAAATATATTCAAAATGTATGATTTTCTTGAATGTTTTTCTTGCATTCAATAGCTGAATGTATAATATGGATATTATTTAAACCCTCTTATATAAGACAGAAAATGTTGAGAAACATTGATCTAAAGCCCACTAACACACACTCATGCTCTCATACACACAATCTCACATCTCAGCTGGATGTCAGAATCATTTCATTGTTGAAATGTGACACTGTGTCTGGCCTGTTTAATTTGTGAGAGCGGTTTGCTGGTCACGCGGTGGAGGGTTGAGGATCTGGGGGGCTTTTGAAGCACAAAGTCAATTTGCATTGAGAAAAAAAGCAGCCTGTGATGGTGGAGAGGTGGTTACTATGGTTACGTGAGTGATAGTGAGGGCCAGGTCAGACACAGATGAGGGTGAGGTACAGTAATAAGCCCATTGAGTACACACACACACACGCATGCTCGGACACGCACACACAAATACATTTTCGCTGAAATTATTAATAAATTGCACAAATAATTACAAAGAAACAAGTAACACATTGAATTAAACATGAAAACTGAAATAGTATTTTGTTGCACAACTGTACATGTTCGAGGTACAACTGTCAAGCATGAAAAAATAAACGTACACTGTAACAAATCATTTTTTGAAGCTTCAAAATTATTGGAGTAGATTTATTCTTTCTATTTCAAAATGTCATGATTAAATCAATTTGTTACTTGCCATTTATTTGTGAGATTTACAAGAATTTTCTAAGTGAAAATTAATGTTTCTTCAGTGTAAATGACGTGATCTGTGTTTCAAGTCTTCTGAAGTCTGTTAGCTGATCATATTTACTTAATGCAGATCCTCGGTCTTTGTGAACGATTTACTGGTGCACTTAGTTTTGAGATAAAAATGACTTCTTAACGTTTTTCCTTTCACTGATGTTATTTAGGCTATATTGGATCATGTTAATCAATATTAAAATAGCTATTTTAGTCAATGTTTTTGCAAACTCGTGTTCAGTCTGGCTCCATTCTAGCAAACGACTTTTCCAAATCCAATCATTTCCCGTCCTTTTTGCCTCTTTGGTCTTTTTTTCTCCGTTTTAAATATCCCATTTCACTTTAAAATATGATTAATTAAAACTGATTGCGAATATGCACAGAATAGACTCCATTAAAGCATACAGGACATTTCTCCAACCTGTCTCCGTCTGTTCGCTCTAAGGTCGTCTTTCAATGACCCATAAATAACACCGTCAAAGTTCAGCGACTTTGTTTTACCTTTGAGTATCTAAAACATCCAAAGCAACCCAAAAAAGATTCAGGCCTCTTCAGTCCATGTCTAAAATGCTAAAGTTTCTTCATTCATACTGGACCAGAGTGATAATCGTGAGGCTGTGCGTATTTGACCTAATTGTGTTGTACACAATCATCACAGCTAATCCTGTGTCCTCATAATCCAAAGAGACGATTCCATCATTCATGAGGCAGGTGTTCGTCCAAGTGTAAATTTCATTCATTTACAGCAATCATTTAAAAAAGATGATGTTAATTAATACAAACTAATAAAGACAACATATACAGTACAGTATATGCGTGTGCATTTTTGATTAAGTAACTTTTCTAGTTGACAATATTTACTATATATATATATAGATATATATAAAAATGTGTTCAATTTACGGTAAAATACCGGCAGCTGTGGTTGCCAGAAATTTATGGTATAAAATACGGCAGCAAGAATTTACGGTAATAAGGTTTTACAGGCTTAACTTAAAATTTACGTAAATAAACCGTATTTAATTATCCGATATACTGTTAATTTATCGACCATTTGAAGTGTAAATATCTGTTTTATACCATTGTAATATACTAACATCCATTAATCACAGCAGTAATGATAGTCACATGATATATGGAAACTCATCACATGTAGCTCTTTCACAAGAAACTTAATATTAACATATAGAAGCGACACTGTGTCATTCACTCAAACATTAAACACCATCATGGTAACACACATGAAATTTTAAAAAGGCAATAAACATTAATTTAACAACAAAACCCTAATGTACCTAACTGATTAGAAAAAGACTAAGCAAACTATGAGGAAACAAGTTATTTCAACAACAAAAAATATCAAGTGTGGAGTGTCACGCAGGGAGTTGTGGGAATGTCAATTTACGTTTTTTCACTGTAAATTATATGATGATGAGTTGTTCATTTTCACTTTAAAAGCTGTAAATTTAACAGTATTTTACAGTAAAATTACATGAAATTTACCATAAGATCTATCACAGTTATTTACCGTATATAGTAAAGAAAAGTTCTGTTAACCAATTAACAGTTTTTCACTGTAGCATTTTTACAGTCTTTTACTGTTAAAATCACGATCATTTTTTTATATACTATATATATATATATATATATACTATATATATATATATACAGTCTCTCACTTCCACCAAAAAGATCAATGATTTTGAAGACATCACTCTGCACTCCAGATTCCCATCAGATTTTCTGTCCAATCAAATGTTCTAGAATCTGGTTATGGGGTGGTGATGGTGCAGTGGATAAGACACATGCCTTTGGTGTGAGAGACCCGGGTTCGAATCCACTGTGAGACACCAATGTGTCCCTGAGCAAGACACTTAACCCCTAGTTGCTCCAGAGGCGTGCGACCTCTGACATATATAGCAATTATAAGTCGCTTTGGATAAAAGCGTCAGCTAAATGTAAATGTAATGTAAATCTAGATTCTGTGGCTCCGCCCCCTATATTATAAATTCAGAATCAGACTGTGTAAATATGCTTTCCATTGGAGCAAATGAAATCTGGTTGGTTAGTGTCACGTGACTCGGATCATCTCCGGTCCAGAGACATGACAGCACAGAGAAGATCATGTGATCGAGTCGCCGCAGACCAGAAAGCTTATCGGACCCGTTTGAATTGTGCAGAGAAAGCTATTTTTAAAAGCGATATGGAGGAGATTGGGAGGAGAAATGGTTAGAGATTAAAAGAAAACCGCGACTTTACTGAGCTCAACGGGTCTGGCCAAGCTGTGACATAAACTAAACGCTATTGGCTATTTAAAAAAGGGGAGGAGCTGTTGGATATGTCCCGCCCCGTTTTCCTGTTTCAAAGGAAATTACGTCCACACATGCTGCGCATTTAACGGCACTAATAAAGGCACTTCAGTGGGCCTTTAACTAAAATAAAAAAAATAAAAACTAACTCAAACTACTCAAAAACACTAATAGTATCTCACTATTAGGCCTACTAAAATAACACTGCCCAGACTTTTGAACGGTAGTGTATACACAGTGCATATTGATAGCATTTGTTTTTGTCAAGCTCAAACTACGAGAGGCTTGTAGTGTAGTAGAGATGTGTTAGGCATATGTGAGACAATCATAATCTGTGTTATCAGTGGAGGTATGAAGTGCTGACACATGTTCTCACTTTAGGGGTCTGTTTCTCCAGGAGGGCGGCGATGGAGAGATCCTGTCATGCCCTTTCACCAGCCCGATAAACTCATCACAGAGAGCCGGGGCTCGGGGCCCTCGCGTGGGGCTCTTTCTGGGAAGCAGAGCAGCGGGTGACACGGCACACAAAGGGGAAACACTGAAGGAGGTACAAACTGGAGGGAGATAAAGAGCAAGAAAAAGTTTAGACAAGCTGTGACACCATCTGAGGCTGACAGACAGCCGACAACAGTGAAAATAGGAGTGTGTTGTATGACGGGGTGGCGGCACTATCAGCGCGTGACAGACGGGATGTGTCTGTTCTTTGGCGAATGTACACTGTGGCCTCTTAATTCCCACGGGACACACGCTCTCCTCGCTAAAGATAGAAGCGCTCGCATGGTGAGACACTTATCACCTCTCTAAATGAACGGAGAAAAAAAGAAGAAGCTTTGTGTTGCATGTGCACTAAACAAGCCCTGCACCCATGACAATATACGGCCCTTGTGCTACTTGGAAAAATGCCCAAATCTAGTTAATCTAAAACCATTAAATAAAATATCATCAGTTAATGTTTGAACTGCAGATATTAAACGTTTCCATTCAAACTCTATGCACAAAAAAACACATAAGAAAGTTCCTGTTTAGCCTATTTGTTGTGTTTTTAACTTTAACAGTGTTGCCAAATTGGAAATATTGTAATACCAAATTGGTAATATATATTGGAAGTATCGTACAGAAGCTCAAATGATCGTATTTGGAAGAAAATTATCGAATGTAGCTTTCATGAGGCACGCAAGGTCTCTCACTCTCTCTCACCTTCACTTTCTCCTCACAGCTAGATCAATGAGTATTGAGAATGAGGAGTTGACGTCATTGTACAGAGCCCCTCCCCTTTCCGCCATGTTGGTAGGATTCCCACGGCAAAACAGTATTGTTTACGGTAGTAGAGGAGTTTCTCGCAATACCGCACTGTTTTACCATGCCTGGAAGTAACTGCTGCGTTAAAAACTCCTCCAGTAACTCACACAATACATATGGAAAATATAGGAACAATGGAATACAGTTTTTTAGGTTACCGAAATGGACACAGCAGCATCAGGGAGAGTCTCTGACCTGACAGATGCCGGATTGCATGAGGAGTCACGTGCCGATTTGGGCGGGGTCTGAGCCGGTCGGCCATGATGGTTGGAGACGCTATCGGTTACCAGGGGCAACGCCTTTAGAACCCATAGACGCGACTAAACATTCCAGAGCTCTTAAATTTTCGCGCATTTATTATTTTGACAGGACAGAGACGGATCTAAGAATACGAGAAAAAAAAAACATTACTTATGTGTCGCCAACATAAGTAATAATAATAAAATAATAATACTGTTATTAGTGCAAAAGAACACATATCTTGACGCTGCTTCTCCAAATACAGCTGTTTTGCGCTTTGTGTGAGTTTGTTCCTGAAAGGTCCCTTTTCTTTCGTCTTATCTTTTTGCATTGCTTTACTTTCTTCCTTTTTTCTCGTATTCTTAGATCCGTATCTGTCCTGCCAAAATAATAAATGCGCGAAAATAATAAATGCACGAAAATTAAAAAGCTCTGGAATGTTTAGCGTCTCGATAGCGAACGATAGCGTCTCCTACCATCATGGCCGACCGGCTCAGACCCCGCCCAAATCGGTATGTGACTCCTCATTCTCAATAGAAGCACTATGGACGGTTACAATGACCTCCAATTGTATTATGTTTTTTTTTCTTCATTATTGATCGTACACAGGTCAAAATTGTCGTACAAATACGATAATTATCAGCGCAGTCTCATCCCAAGACGTCATATAACTGACGTTTTGGGACGTCTTTTGACCATACGTCAACATCCGCCTTTTTAGGACCCCCTTAAACGTCGGTTAGATCAGTGGTTCTCAAAGTGGGGTCCGCGAGCTAAAGCCAGGGGGTCCGCGAAATAATTTACAACCTAACGTTTTTTTTCATGCTATGAGTCATGTTTTCTTTATCATCTGAAAACATGCTGTTTATTCCTAAGTAACTTATATAAAGCATTTAACATAAAACAATACAAAGTAGACACTTAATAAAGTTTTCTATAGATAGATAATCTATGTCTTTGCGTCAAGTAGATTCGCTGCTGTTGATTTTGCGGGACGTGCGCCAGAAAGGAGACAGAGAGACGGCATGAACCCGCATCCGGTTCTTTTCTGTATTTTTAAAAGGCATGACATTTTGTAGTCATTTATAATGTAGCCTATACACAAATAAAAAAAATGGACACTTTACCGTTTCGGATGATGCACTCTTGTCTTATCTATGACCATAAATAAGAGTATTCCTGTTTCCACTGCTGAGGAAAAATTCCCATGTAATTGCGCGCCGGCGTCTCGCGTGCGCGCACAATAGTCAGTTCTAGCACTGCTACAGATTTAATTGACATTAGAAGTCTGATCATTATCAAAATAAAAGTGCATAGGGCCGTACCCACAACTGAGGTTGCAAGGATGCACATCGCGATGATACTGACCTTCTCGTCTGAGGTGCTTCAGCAGACTAACAACGATAGCTCGTCAATGTCAAAATGTTTGAGTCGGAGTGAACTCAAAGTTCCCCGCACGACGTTTCAGTCAACGGTCATAAAGTGCGAGATAAGATGTAGGCCTTAATTAACATAAACTAAACAGCTGCTTTAGATAAAAGTTTTAAAAAACGACTGAAACAATCAGTTTGCAAAGTATTAATCAAGCTCAACTTTAACAAAGGAAAAAGCAGGTCAATAAAAACATACTGTGCCCATGAGATTAACATTATGGATTCATATATTTAACATATACTGTATGTTTTTTTTTAGCTATTTACAGTAGCTCAAATTAACAACGCACGCACCTGTTAAATATAATGCCATTATCATTGTATTTATAGGCTTATGGGCTTTATTTGTGTGCAGAATAGGCCTAATTATTGAAACATTTCTCTTTTAAGGCCATTCCTGATTGGAATATGTGATTGTGTTTCATGACATCTTGACAAAAAAAAAAAAAGTATGCCACTGACTGACATGCTTCTACTAAATCTATAGTTATCCAATTGTGGGGCCTTAAAACACCTTAAAATGCACATGTGTAGATCAAGAACATCAAAAATTCCTAAGTGAGGGATCCTAAGTGATTCCTAGCAAGATCACTTCCGTTACCTCAGGCTGTTTAGAAATTCCTGCATAGTACCCTGGGTGGAGACCATTCATTTTGTGCAAAAATATTTCATTTGCCGCTCACACATTAACTTTGTGCTCAATAACTGTTATAAATATGAGGGGGGTCCTTGGAATTTTTTTTCCCCTGAAAGGGGTCCCTGGCACCAAAATGTTTGAGAACCCCTGGGTTAGATGACGTTATTGGATCCTAACCCTACCCCAGACCTAAACCTACCCCGTCACCTAACTGACGTTAAAGGTAAAGCGTCAGTTGTATGACGGCCCGCGATCGCCATCTACCGAAGTTTAAGGGGGCCCTAAAAAGGCGGATATTGACTATGGTCAAAAGACGTCCCAAGACATCAGTTATATATGACGACTTGGGATGAGACTGTGTTGTAATTATCGTACGTCTGGCAACACTGCACCCAAAAAACATTCCATCAATATTTACTCACCCACATGTCGTTCATCTTCGGAACTCAAATGAAGATCTTTTTAATGTAATCTGAGAGATTTCTGTCCCTCCATGGCAGCTAAGCCACTGACACTTTGACTCTTCAAAATGTTCATAAAGAGATCGTGAATCTAATCCATAGAAATTGAGCGGTTTAGTCCAGATTTCTCAACCGAACTTGCTTGACGCGCCGCGCGAGAACGCACTTCATTGTTTCTCACTCATCAAGCGAACGTGCTTAAATAAAATATTTTTTATTTTTATGTATTATCACCTGTTGTTTTATATATTTTAATGTTTGGTATGTTAAATGCTAAGTGGTGGTCGATAGCTCTCAGACTGTAAAACTAGTTCCTGGTCTTATTGTCACAATTGTTTGATGCTAATCATTTATATCCTTCAGAAATAATTCTAATTCACTGATTTGAAAACAGTTATGCTGCTTTTTATTTTTGAGGACATTTTTTTCTTCTTTTTTTTTCAGAATTTGAGACATATTTACATTTTGTTGACTTTGTATGCAAATAATTCATTCTTTAATTTGACCAATAAATACACTGAGTGAATTTGATCCATGACTTCCTTACTTCCTTACTCCTCACTGAACACTAAATGGGCAAATAAGTCCTCTGAGGTGATTTACAACTGTAATGCTATCAGTGCATTTACTTGACATATTTATTTGACATATAGTCCTAAATCTTTTGTAACACTATAAAAGCTTTGATACTGACACTTGAATTTAATGCATCCTTGCTCGATAAAACTTATATTCATACATTGGAAATGGATTGGCTCATGAAAAGTGGGAAATACAGTAAAAAAAAGTGTGGAAATTATGAGGCCTGGTAAAAAGCAAAGTTGTTTCAGCTACAGATATTTAAATCAAATAAATAAAACAGTTATTTTAAATTGTAATCATATTTTTTTT
>NW_024121277.1:1879860-2042360 GCF_016745375.1 Pimephales promelas | reverse complement strand
AGGGAGTCTAGCCTTCAAAAAAAATGACATTCTCCCAGCTGCCGGTAAATTGGCACACAGAAATGGGGTTTGTCTGAGGAGGTTACTATAGCAACAGGACACTTTCTGTTTGGATCGGTATCCAGAGCCCAGATCACCTCACGCAATTAAACTCTGAACATCAACACTATCAAAACTCTTTAAACTCCAATGGTTAGGCAGGCTAATGAATTTTAAGGGCCTTTCAAACATCTTGCTTTTAGGATCATTAGCCTTGCTATTTTACGTATACTTTGTAAATGAATGTGGATAGCAATTCCAGTCATTTGGCGAGAAATAATTGCAGTTTGAGATGTTGGATGAGAACAAAACTGAAACTGAATTGTGCTGAATAATGGCCCTGTTGTCTTATCTGAATCAATTTTTTTTCACATTTCGCAACATTGACACTGAACTGAATTGAGCTGAATAGAGTTGCTTTACAGCAGGATTGGATGCAGTTTACATCATTGATTAACAACCTGCGCTATTGAAATAAAGGTGACTTGACTTGATGCAAGCAGAGAAGTCTCTATTTGCTCTCTATTCTCAATGTCTCTGAGAAACAAAGGAGATATTATGGAGATTATTAACAAACCATTTAAAAATCAATCAAAGACACAGAAACACTTCAATCCGACCGGAAATTTTGGGAAAAGAGCAGTCAGACACTTAAAAAGGGTCTGTTGTTGTTATTTGCACTTCAATGCTGTCCATCCTCTTGTTTGCTTTTTCTCAATGGAGCAGATGGGATTTCAGCCCGCACTGAAATACTGGGACAGATGTTTCACTAAGACAAGCTCTTCATTCTGCTTTGTCTTTCTTTCTGTCTCTCTCTTTCTTTTTTTAAGCGCCGTTGAAGCCGCACAGAGCCCATGCTTGGAGATTATCTTGAAATTGTCAGTAGGCCGTATGGATTAATGCAGACACCCACAATGCAGCAGAGAAGCCCATTCAGTAAATGTGCATCATGTTAATAACATAGGCATTACGGGTTGACATAAAATAGGCTTGGTATTACTCATATAGAGTGGGAATATTGTGGAGAGCATTTCAGGACCATGGACAGCGCACTGTATTGCAGCTGCGAAGAGGATTTGAGCTTATGCATTGCTGGAAAAAAATATGTATTCTTAATTATGGATACTTTTCAAATGATAAAATGACTTAAGGGAGTAGTTCACTTTTTAAAAAAAAAAAAACTTTTGCTGATAATTAACTCACCCCCATGTCATCCAAGATGTCCATGTCTTTCTTTCTTCAGTCGAAAAGAAATGAAGGTTTTTGATGAAAACATTCCAGGATTTTCTCCATATAATGGACTTCAATGGGGTCCAAACGGTTCAAGGTCCAAAAGACAGTTTCAGTGCAAACTACAAACAGTTCAAAGGGCTTTAAATGATTTTAGATGATGAATAAGGGTCTTATCAAGCAAAACGATCACTCATTTAAAAAAATAAATTACAAAGTTTAAGTTTTATAAGCTCAAATGGTCGCCTTGCTCTGTTCAGTGATGCGCGTTCGTGACTCTCCTGTTCGAACTCGTTTATCAAAATGAGCGAATCTTTTTTCGTCTCACTTGGTTCATTCAATGAACGAAATGAACGAGTTGACTCGGGAAAAGATTCGTTCATTTTGATGAATGAGTTCAAATAGAGTGCTGAAGTTATGACATCACTCTGTAGGCCAAAACGCGGAAGTGAGTTAGCATTTTAGCGCTACCGGTTCACTCGCTCTAGTAAATGGGATTTTTTAATGGGTTTTTGCTAAATCGCCTGAAATAAGGTCTGTGGTGAACAAAGCCTCTAAATATTTTCACGTTTTGATCTATGACATAGAACACACAGTTATAACCTGCTTGTGGTTTTTTAAACTTTATTGTGTCTTATTGTGTTTTTTTTTTTTTTTTTTTAAATCTTTATAGCCTACAGGCTTCAAAATGTATAAATTTTGGATTAACTTGTAAAGATTTTCTTGATAGACAAAACGTGTAAGGGTCACAACTCTTTGTTAAACACAGATCTTATTTTTTTTTTTTGCGATTTTCCAAAAGTCTATGGGGAAAATGCATTGCTTTTCAGCCCATTCTCACCCCCAAGGCATCACTTAACTGACGCCTTGGGAAGCATTTGGACATGCTTCAATATCTGACGCTTTAGGCGCCCTTTAGCGTCAGTTAGATGACGCCCTAGGATCGCGTGTACCCTACCCCCACCCCACACCTAAACCTAACCGCGTCATCTAACTGACGCTTTCCTTTAGCGTCAGTTAGATGACGCAGTAGGATCGCGTCATGTAAGTGACGCTAAAGGGCGCCTAAAACGTCAAATATTGAAGCATGGTCAAAGGTGACGCCTTGGGGTGAGAATGCGTTGTGCTTTTCAACCGAGGAAACCCATGCGCCGCTAGCTTCCGAGTTGTCCTACAAAGTGACGTCATCACTTCGGCACTTAGGCGAGCATTTGAGCTTATAAAACTTAAACTTTATTTTTTCCACTCGATAAGACGATAAACAATAATTGAATGTTTATGTTCTTTCAACGTTCGAATAATCAAGAAGGGGGGGAGGGGACGTGTTTAAACATTTTTTTTTTTTTAAATATGACGTTTTGAAGGTTCAGAGAATGTTCTAAGAACGTTCAGAGAAGAACGTTCTTAGAACATATGTTTGTTAGCTGGTTACTTTCTTTTACACTTTAGATGTCACGAGCGCGCCGCAAACTCAACCCTCTTTACGTTTGATCGAGGAAATGAGCGCCGCTGAGGCTGACTGCGAGCTGGGGTGAGTTTAGTTGCAGCCCGGGGCGGTGGAGCTCAGTTAAAGCCCCTAGAGGCGCATCACCACCACCACACACACACACACACACAGTCTTCCAGACGCGATCAGCAACACACAGCGATGCTTCTCCATCCCAATCTCAGCAGACTCTTCCTCATAACCGATTCCCGTCGGTGTCGGTTTCGAGGAGGTCAGCCAAGGTTTCCGACACGCATGTGACTACAGCCGCCGTATGTGAGTTCACGCCAGCGAAAGCTCCCTGGAAGTGGAGAGAGATCGGACAAAGAGCGGCCGTTCAGATGCAGCGATAACTTTGAGGAGGTTCGCGTTTATTTTTTTTGGACGAGCAGCTGACGATTGTTATAATCATGCCTGTACGGAGAGGTCATGTCGCTCCTCAGAATACCTTTCTTGGAATAATAATACGGAAATTCGAGGGACAGAGTAAGTATTACAAATCAAACATAGGCTACTTGATTCTTTGTCTCCATATCGTTTAGATGATAAAGGAAGTGCTAGTATTAACATGCACAGACAAATATAGCTAACCTGTGCTATATTTACATACACATAAACCCTTTATAGCCTACTACATTGAAGGAAAGTAGTTTTGTTGAACGCATTCACTATCCAGTTTTGTGCATGCTCGACTTTCCCTTTATATAAGGTTTTAAACACTATTGCAATTAAAAATAATTAATGGGATTACTTAATATATACAATTATATGTGATATCGCATTTGATAGTCTCGCTTTCAGGAGACTTTTTCAGGAGTGTGTTTTTTTCACTTCAGATACATCTGTCAGAGGACTTTGTTAATGTACAAAGCAGCTATACCATTGTAATGCATGAATGACAACATGCCCCGCCTGTGTGTTTAGATGAATTATGCTCTCATATTGAAGATTACACACACACACGCAGGGGAATCTGGACTGCTCGAGCATATTTAGAGGATTTTTATGGCATAGAGGTTTTTAAGCACTCGTTATATAAGCTGTACAGTTGCTAAATTGATCTCAGGTACAAATTTATGATGCATTTAAACAATAAAACTAAAAGTTAAAAATAAAATTAAAATAAAAAATAAAAATTAAAATTAAAGTTCAATACAATTTAAATTATGTCAAATATTTGTTATTATTAGTTCAAAACATTTAAAATAGAAGTAAAATATTTAAAAAGAAATCATTAATATTAAATCAAATACGAAACTATACAACTTCAATTATTTGTCAGTTGCTGTAAAAATAATGCTCTTTAAAATGTTTTTATCGTGTCTCAGTCACTGTTTAGATTAGTGTTTCCCAATCTTGCTTGACTTACACTTGACTTACACTTAGCTCATTGATTCTATTAAGCATTAACGTAAATATTATAATCTATAAGTCTATTATTATTTACTATTTTAAACAATCAATGTTGTGGATGAACATGTTCACTTGAGCTTGTTTGTCTTTAGTTAGTTTTGACAGTTCATGGGGCAATAATGGAGAAACTTTAGCAGAGAAAGCCGGACGGATGAATTAATTTTACATAAATCCAAATCCAATCCAAATAAAAATAGTCATTTTAAAATCTTTCCAAGTGCTCCCTGGACACACACATATCTTTTGTTGGGAATCACTGGTACAAGTCAGAATTTCATGCGAATTTGGTTATATTTGCATAAGATCTCTTTGCTTAAACTGCAGTGAAAGATCAACTGGATCTCCTCTTTTTTGGTCAGGACAAACATTTTTTAGCAGAAGAGATCTCAACAATGTCTCAAACTGTGATACCCAACTCATTCTCGTAACTCAAACGTTTATCCAAGCCTGATTTCATGTGATGTTTGGTTGTTTACAGATAAGAAGTTCATCATAGCCAATGCTCGGGTCCAGAACTGTGCTATTATTTACTGTAATGATGGATTCTGTGAGATGACGGGATTCTCGCGGCCGGACGTCATGCAGAAACCCTGTACGTGTGACTTCCTACATGGGGAGCAAACCAAGAGACATGCGATTGCTCAGGTGGCTCAGGCTCTCCTGGGGTCAGAGGAACGGAAAGTGGAGATTACGTACCATCGCAAGGACGGTGAGTCCAATCCCATGCTTTCCTGTTGCTGGTTTTGCTCTGTGTAAAAAAAAGAGAGAGAGAAAGAGCGACATAAACAGAAAGAATGGCTCTGTTTCAAATCAAGTATGCTTGGTTCACACTACACACTATTTGTGTCTGTCACGATAGTCACTGTGTCAGATTATGCCATTTTGACTCATGTTGTGGACTACACTGTAAAAATGCATATGCTTTATCTAATCAATAGAATTGTGGCAACAGACTACAAGCAATATTATTAATTAAATTCAAAAAATTTGAATTGAGTAATAATTAATCAAAGTTTTCCTTAAAAGTTAACCATTTGAAATTAGTAAAGTTTACACCAAAAAATGTAACAAAAATATCTCACTAACAGACAGACGTCAAAGATTAATTGAGAACTCTTTATTTTATATTGCCAACATTTAAGACACCTGATGTTAACAAGCAGAATCACTGAAGGAAAAAAACGAAACGAACACCGATCACCATAATGGTGACTTAAATGTATGTTTTTTTGGTTGTTGTTGTAAGTTTAAATGGTTAACTTTTTATTATTACTCAAATCTAATTTGTTAAATTTAATTAATAACATTGCTTGTAATCTTTTGCCACAATTTTTTTGATTAGATAAATCATATTGATTTTTACAGTGTACGCGCTGCTTCTCGGCCAATCAGCGCTTGCCGTCTTTGTCCGAGAAGGTGTAACTAGCGACTGACTGTGGGAAACGGTAGTGTAAACAAACAATGGTTGTACAAGCCGAATGCTATTTTCCAGTCCTACCGGGTTGCAGAAGCACCTCTGCTGTCTTTTTTCAGTTTGTCAGGTTGTCTCTCGAGGAAACATCACCCTGACACCCAAACCATCATATAGACAGGAGCTCCACGAATCTTTCCTCCATTGCATAATTGGAACACCAATACCATAATCTCTCTTTCGTTTAAAAGCTGTGTACGGAAGAGCTTCTGCGCTCCTATTGGTCAACTTCACAGATGTGACGCTAGTCTTTCTGTCATGACCTTGTAAAGTGTTACAGATGTGGTGTCGGTTGTCGTCCACTATGACTCTCTATACGAGATGAGACGATTATTGCGTCCTTACGCCCATTGTTGATTACGAATCACCACGACACCCAACGTCAAGCGGATTGGGCCAAAATCAGAGTGATATCGTGTAGTCTGAACCCCGGCATAAGAGGCCGTTCACACAGAATGGGATATTGCATTAAAGGAGTAGTTCACTTTAAAAAAAAAATTTGCTGAAAATGTACTCACCGCCATGTCATCCAAGATTTCCACGTCTTTCTTTCTTCAGTCGAAAAGAAATTAAGGTTTTTGATGAAAACATTCCAGGATTTTTCTCCATATAATGGACTTCAATGGGGTCCAAATGGTTCAAGGTCCAAACGACAGTTTCAGTGCAAACTGCAAACTGTTCAAAGGGCTTTAAACGACACCAGACGATGAATAAGGGTCTTATCAAGAGAAACGATCACTCATTTAAAAAAAATAAATTACAAAGTTTAAGTTTTATAAGCACAAATGGTCGCCTTGCTCTGTTCTGTGATGCGCGTTCGTGACTCTCCTGTTCGAACTCTTTCATCAAAATGAAAGAATCTTTTTTACTGTCATTTGGTTCATTTAACGAATGAAATGAACGAATTGACTCTGGAAAAGGTTTGTTCATTTTGAACTGGAGAGTCACGAACGTGCATCACAGAACAGCGCAAGGCGACCATTTGAGTTTATAAAACTTAAACTTTGTTGTTGTTTTTTTAAATGAGCGACCGTTTCGCTTGATAAGGCCCTTATTCATCGCCTGGAATCGTTTAAAGCCCTTTGAACAGTTTATAGTTTTCACTGAAACTGTCTTTTGGACCTTGAACTGTTTGGACTCCATTGAAGTCCATTATATGGAGAAAAATGCTGGAATGTTTTCATCAAAAACCTTAATTTCTTTTCGACCGAAGAAAGAAAGACAAAGACATCTTCGATGACATGGGGGTGAGTAAATTATCAACAAATGTTTTTTTTTTTTTTTAAAGTGCAGTATTGAGAGAAATCAATACATTTTTATAAGCAGCAGTTTAATCTGCGACCTGCAATGGATGACACCTTAAAATACTGTCCAGGTTGGCAGTTCACTAGGTTCTGGAACAGAACAAGAAAAGCAAGTAGTGTGTTTCTTTTTTCACACTCCCTATCTTAATCCTTTTGTTTAGTCTTTTATTTTTTCTTTCGCCCATCTCTGCTACAATATGCGCCTCATTTGGTGTGGAGGAAAGCTGATTTCAGCTGAAGTGTGCAGTGAAGCAGACTCACTAATGTGGGCATCCTTACACCCGCCTTGAGCTACTCAGTCAACTTCAGCCCTCAGCCTGTCCAATCCCTTCAAACACACAGGATTAAAGGAAAACACACGCCAGCGCCTGTTGCTAGAGCCCAGATCGGCTCTTACGCTCGCCGTGTTTGAACAGTTTCACAGGAAGATGCTTTACTGATGAGCCTGAGCCCAGGGTGTGAGCTCTCCGTATCCATCGGCAATATGTTCCAATGATTACATTTCATTTTTACTCGATATTCTGACGTAAACTTGCTCCACAACATTATATTATATTCACTAACTATTTGACATTTATGCCCAAGACAAGAAATCTACAGACCAGAATATTATAGAGTGGGCTGGACGGGGTTTTTTTTTGGCCACTTAGCAACCATGCAGAACACCTTAGCAACCTTAAACAAACACTCATTGTGTTTTTATATCAAGACAAAAAAATCATGTGGCTTAAAAGCAGCATATTTTTAGTTGAAGACCCTTTTAATTGCAACAATGCAAGGAAATTAATACTAACATAAGTTGACATGTACCATACACTCTTAGAAGAAATGGTTCTATTTAGAACCAGAAATGGTTCCATCCCCCACTTCATATATGGAACTCCAAAATGGTTCTATATAGAACCATTTTTTTGGTAAAAGGTTCTATTGGCCAAGTATGGAACCCCAGGGTTCTATATAGAACCATTTTTTTTGGTAAAAGGTTCTATTGGCCAAGTATGGAACCACAGGGTTCTATATAAAACCCAGAGGAACCCTTTTTTAAGAGTGTATTCCAAATACTTAGCGCTGATAGAACCTTTTAAGGTTCTATATAGAACCTTTTCTTCTAAGAGTGTAGAGGGATACTGGCTGTAAATATACAGTATACGGTTAACTGTCTTCCTAATGTAAGTTTCAGCGTTTTAAACAGATATCAGCACATCTCAGTAATAGTAATGCATTGGTATTCCACTGATAGAGAACTCATGTATGTACTGGGAGAAAGTCAATGGTTGTTAGAGCCCAGATAGAAAGAAAACCTTTAACAATGAACTTTAGATGGGGAATATATATTAACACTATTGTTTAATGACTCTCTCCTTTGCAGTTTCAGCTCAATACTGCACTTTAATAGCACCTGGTGTAGGACATTTCCCCCGTATGTAGATATTAATAAGCAGCGTTTGAGCTAGCATAAAAGTGTGCCTGAAAAGCAGACTGAGCCTCATTAAGGAATCATTAGAGGTTCGGTTAAAGAGTGCTATCAAGCTGAGAGTGAAATTCAACAGCCTGTACACACGGGCTAACAATACATCACGTCAGCGGTGTAACAGAGAGCCACGCAGATCACCTGAGACACAAGCTTTTGCCAGGAACCTATTCATCGAAAGATATGAATTATAAAGAAGGTGTGATTAAATGTGAGATAGATAAAGCACCTCGACGATGACCTGTTACGGAGAAGAAGCACCTCTAATATTGTAGGATCTGATAAGACTTTTGGTTATCAAACATGCAGAGGGCCTAAAATTAACCCTTGTGCTGCATTAGATTTTTAACACCGTTGAGTGCATTAAGGACAAAAAATGGCCACATATTAAACATTGCCTAAAATATTATATATTATTATTATTTTCCACTTTTACCAAGTTAAATCTTTTAACCAGCATCAGTCCTCATCATAACTACCAAAAATGTATTCAATTTCAGGATTTTAACCCTTTAATTACCAGTTTTGTTTGCGAAACCATCGATTTGTATAAGAGGAAAAAACACAAAAATTCAATTATTTTCAATAAACTAAATGCAAAGAGAAAACTTTAGATTTGGATTATCACAGTCCCACTTTGCAAAAAATCCCACTTAGCGCGTTAGAGACCAAAAATGGCCACCTATTAAACATTGCCTATTGCCTAAAATAAGGTGCATTTCCACCCATAGGGAATAAATATGTAGTGACGTCATCTGGTGGAATACACTATATAATGCAAATATAATGCTTTTGCTTCAAAATGAAAGGATGTTTGTGCAAAAATCATGTTTCATGTATTACTGACAGCCTCAGATTTAAACAACGTTTTAATGGGTTTCAATGGGCCATTTTTGGTCTTTATGGTGCTGAGTGTTACTATTTGATCTACACAGTGTGTGTTATACATATTTTGCAAAATGGGATCACATTTTTTACATGTATCCAAAAAGTCACAATTTTGCCAAATTTCATACCATTTGCATTAAAACAGCCAAAATGGTCAAAGAAATTAAACTGCAAAAGACCAAAAATGTCCCTAATGCAGCATAAGGGTTAAAGGGATAGTTCACTTTGAAATTAATTTTTGGGATGTTTTAGCTTACCTCAAGAGCATCCAAGATGTGGGTGTCTTTGTTTCCACAGTAGTTTCAATTTTGATATTTTAAGCAACAACAGCTTTACATCATGTAGCCTAACACTTCAGTTCAAAACAGAAAGGAATACAATAAAAAGGCAAAGTTGGCTGCCTAAAGAACACATATCATAATTTCATCCTTGATTTACTGTAGTACCTGATGAAAACTGTTTGTAAAAGTTGTTCCCTCTTAGAAGAAATGGTTCTATTTAGAACCAGAAATGGTTCCATCCCCCACTTCATGGAACTCCAAAATGGTTCTATATAGAACAATTTTTTTGGTAAAAGGTTCTTGGCCAAGTATGGAACCCCAGGGTTCTATATAGAACCCAGAGGAACCCTTTTTTAAGAGTGTATAGAACCTTTTAGGGGTTCCAAATACGTAGCGCTGATAGAACCTTTTAAGGTTCTATATAGAACCTTTTCTTCTAAGAGTGTTGTTTTAACATTAAATTCATTTGCAATCCCTAAGTCACCTTAAAAGCAAATTCGGTGTGTGTGCGTGTGTCATGACCCCTGGTAAACAGAGTTTGTTTAGTAGTTCCAGGGCGCGGTGTGAATGAAGAGGTTTGTGGGTAATGGGCTCTGATGTCACATCAGTGTTGTGAAGCATACGGAGATGTCATCTCGTGTGAGGTCTAATGGTGTCGTTACACCTGTGTGTCCTGACACCTCACTCCCGGCTCGTGATGGATTACAGCGCTCATGCAAAGCTGATGAGCCAGCTAGTTGTTTATTTATTTCCATACACTTGTTCGTAGTGTCGAATCTGGTGTTTGAACTAGTGTTTTAATGAAAAACACTAGTTTTTCTAAAAAAAAAAAAAAAAATGATTTCTATGCTGGAAATGATTTCTAACACACTCTGTGATCAGAATACCTTGATCACAGAGTGTGTTAGAAATCATTTCCAGTAGATATTCTGACATAAAAAGCTCCAATATAGAATTTTTTTTTAATTAGGGGAAGACGTATATTTTGTGAAAGATAAATTCACAATGCAAAGTATTTTTTAATGAAAAATTATAATCGTTTACACTAACTAGAATAATATTTCTTGTAATTTATATGCTTTACAGGACAATAAAACAAGCAAAACATACAGAAACCAGAATAATTGTGTTTTTTCTTTGTTTTGGTTTATTTTTTTGAACACCCAATTATGTTCAAATTATGGAAATTGTTATTTCCATTAGATATTCTGGCATAAAATAGATCCAATTACATAAAAAATAAGGCTGTCAAACGATTAATCGTGATTAATCGCATCCAAAATAAAAGTTTGTGTTTACATAATATATGTGGGTGCGCTGTGTATAATTATTTTATATATATAAATAGACACACATGCATGTATATTTAAGAAAAAAAATTATTTATATATGAAATATTGCTATTTATATATAATATAAATTATATAGAAATCTATATACAGTATATACATGAAAAGCATGTGTGTGTATTTATATATATATAAAATAATTATACACAGTGCACCCACATATATTATGTAAACACAAACTTTTATTTTGGATGTGATTAATCGTGATTAATCTTTGCACAGCCCTAATAAAAATAGAAAGATTATTTGAATTGGGGGGAATAAAACGATGGAAAATAGTAAAAAAAAAAAAAAAAAAAAATCCTATTATATATTGCGCGTCTCTACCATCAAGTTTATCCTGAACTGACATATTATGCTGTCAATAATCATCCATTTTTATGTCATTATAATATAAGCAGTATTTTCTCCTAAGTTATTTTTGACAGAGGATGCAATCTCATAATGCATTGCTACAAGCTGCATGAAAACATCCAAGAAAGTGGATGAAACGAAAGATTAATGTTTTAATACCAAAACAAAATAAAAACAGCAATTTCGCCCTGTATTTGTGTGCCCTAAATATTTTGAGAGTAGCTTGTGTTAACATCTAATGATGACACTTCATGGGAAAATCATCATATCTATTCTATTTCTGCCTACGTAGAAATTTTAAATGAATTGCGTTTAAGTTAACATGCGGACGCTGGCTATGTAGGCGGTGGACACCAAGGTGGCTCACTAGGTTTTAGAACACAGCCGGAGACACCAGAGAGAGAAAGAGATTGAGTTTATGATAACTGAAGGCCTCACCGTCATATTCTGCCATGGAAATGAGATCTGTGTGTCTGAAGCCTTTATTGAGAGCATTCAGGATCCATAATCAGACGGAGCTCAAACTGTGTCTTTATGCATGACAGATGAGCCTCTGGGCTTCACTTAACCTTGAAAAAAAGAAAATATATCAATTAGATACAATAAAGAAGTATGATCTCTGCAAATTACAACACTTTTAGTAAATGATAAACATTTATTATAGTCACTATTATGTACTTAAACTGCAAATTTTTGTTTCCCATTTGTTTACAACAATTGTAGAACCTGATCAAACATTTAACAGCTTTAATAGTTCACATTTATATCAAATTCATCATTATTTTGTAATAGGTAATAGTGCTATCCTATTCTAATTTATTTTCACTTCAAAACTTACATTTTCATGATATAAAACACTCAAACCTTCCTTTTTTGAAAGATGATTGAATTGAGGTGATTTACCAGCTATAAATGTGTTGTATCAGGGATGAAAATGTATCTTTGCTTTAGTCATTTGAATTGAACAGAGGTGAGAAAACGAATGGAAAAATGGACAGATGTGATGGGGAAACGAGGAGATTCAGCACACAAGCACTATTACGCAACCCGTCACAGCACATTTACCAACCACTGGCCCATATCTGACATTCTGCATTAGTTTTTATTTTAAAAAAGAAGCATTTTAGTCCCTATGACAATGTCATCGCTTGCATTTCTGTGACCGACAGCGCAGGTCATCGTGTCACTCACTGCAGAAAACACGAGATGAGCCGGTCCTCGTCTCTCAAAAACTGCACCTGTCATAAAAATGTGAAGACACATCGCCGTTTAGTTCCTCGTATTTCTGTGCTTGGAATATCACGCGTGCAGTTCTGGAGGACATTAACCTAGATGTGCTAGATGAAGTTTGGTTTGATTGCAACTGATGATTTATTTAGTATGGCTTGTGTGTTTGATTTGAATCATGCATGTTACCGACTAACTCTCGTTGACATAAACCATCTAAAGTTGCAGTTCCGAAATGTTTTATTTTAATTGCCAAACATTTGAATTGCATGTGTCACTTGATGAGCGTTAATTAAGGATCCTACGTCTACGTGTACTATATACAAACTAAACCTTCAACCACTGACAAACACATGCAATACAATACTCAATTATATATATATATATATATGAGATTAACTGGAGACAAATGGAGGCGCTTGCTTTTGTATTCTGCTTTGCAAATGTTTCTCTTTATGTAATTATGTAATCTCCAGTGATAAGACTGTACGCATGATTTTTACACTCTAAAAAAATGCTGGGTTATTTTAACCCAATTTTTGGTTACATTTTCAAATTACATTTTTAACCCAATGTTTGAGTTAGTCCATATTTTACCCAAAATTGGGTTAAAACAACCCAGCATTTTTTAGAGTATATGAAGAGTTCAGATGCAAAAGCCTCTAAATTCCATTTGAAATTTTCTTCTTTAATGATGATTTTTATCAAACTTGTATATTTAAGTTCAGTAATTTCACTTAAATAACAATTAATAGGTAATTATCATTGCAATTTAAGTGAAATTACTGAACTTAAATATACAAGCTTGATAAAAAATGATCATTCTAGAAGAAAATTTCAAATGGCACTTAGAGGCTTTTGCATCTGAACTCTTCATATATATATATATATATATATATATTAGGGCTGTCAAGAGATTAATCGCAATTAATCGCATCCAAAATAAAAGTTTGTGTTTACATAATATATGTGGGTGCTGCACTTTGTATATAATTATATATATATATATATATATACACACACACACACACACACACACACACACACATGCTTGTATATATTTAAGAAATATTTTCATGTATATAGATTTATATATAATTTATATATAATATAAATATTTTATATAATTTTATGTATAATATTTTTTTCTTATATATATATATATATATATATATATATATATATATATATATATAATATCAATTAAAAAATTTAAATATGATATATATATATATATATATACTACATACACACACATACATAAATTCATATTCATATATATATATATATATATATATATATATATATATCATATTTAAATTTTTTCTCCCTCATAGACATCAATGAGATTAATTTGAGACTTGCTTTCAGATTTTTCTTTTAGATAAATGCTCCAGTAATCTTTGGAGATTCTTGATAATATCTAATATCTCACACGTTTCTTATATTTGCAAAGGATATGGTCAAAATCTCGATAAGAACTCAAACATATCTCATCAAATTATTCCAAGACCACATAATCTGAGCTGCTGTGCATATTAATTAAGTGGAAAAACATCTCAAAATGTATGCTTTATATAGTAACACTTTACAATAAGGTTTAATTTGTTAACATTACTTAATGCATAAGCCAGCATGAACTCTATATAGCACTATATTTTAAAGCATTTATTAATTTTATTTAGCGTTACTAAAAATCTACTCGTTCAAAAATTTTTTAAATGTCTTGGTAAATATTGAATTGACTAATATTAGTAAATGCCATAGAAGTATTGTTCATTGTTAGTTCATGTTAACCAATGACACCTTTTTGTAAAGTGTTACCATCTGTGCTTTAAAAGTTTCCTCTGGGCATGGCCAGTCTCCACACACTTCTTCCTCCAAACAAACGCTTGTGTTGCGCATATGTCGGATCGAGGTTGCGTTTCACCATCAGTTATTGTGTCTTTATCATGAGTTTGCTCCACCGTGAACTTGTCAAAGCAAGTGTTTGTGGCATCTGTCAGTACGAGCGCCTCGTAAACGTCACGCGTCCTTTAAAGGACAAAAGTTGACACCGAGGAAAGCGTGCCGGAGATAAAGCGATAATGAGACACCGGCCGCTCCACCAAACGCCGCAGGACCGGAGCCATGTGCTGAGTGAGGGTGCTGGGTTTCACTCGCTCCGTCCTCTCCGTGAAGGGCCGACCCGGGGCTTTATCCTCCTCTTTCTTCCCTGCGTGCACAGCTGAAGGCTCTGAAGGGACAGTGTAGCAGCAGGTGCAGGATGGTTGCTCATGAAAGGCCTGCATGCATTATTAAAGGGCAGCCACCTCTTTGGTTACCCTTGCATCTGTTATGAAATAGTGGCGTGTGCTTGGCTGGGTCAGAGAGAGTGAGAACGGTCGGCCAATCAAAATAAAGATCTTTCAAAACATATCAAGTTTGTTTTGAGATCAGGTGGTGTCAGTACGATATAGTGCATTTACACAACAGTTTATCACAGCATTGTATCTGAATATAGTGCTGTTGTAAGGAAATGTACAGTAATTCCACAAAACACTGCTCTTTTGCATAAAATAATATTTTTTTCTTCATTATACAATTTCTTTTCCAATAAATAATAATGTCTTATTTAAAAAAATATATATATTAAAGGGATAGTTCACTTTGAAATTAATTTTTGGTGTGTTTTATCTTACCTCAAGGGCATCCAAGATGTAGGTGTCTTTGTTTCCGCAGTATTTTCAATTTTGATATTTTTAGGTCAAACCGTTCTTGTCTGTCAGTCATATAATGGAGGTCTATGGTCACCACCTCAAAGAGCATGCACAGAGAAGTCCAAATTAAACATGATTTAATGACTAGTAAATGATGACCTAAGACACGAAACGACTATTTATTAGTATTTATATCGTTTTTACCTCTTGTAGTCACAGTCACGTCCAAGTACTCTTGAGGGCGCGGGCCCCGAAAGTGATCTCTCGTGCGTGTACATCACTATTTACACAGAGATTTCAGAAGTGATCACTGTGAAGATCAAAACATATTTAGATATACAGGAAATTGCAATGGAAGACGATTTCGATATATCAACAGATAATGTTAATTTTTTTTCACAACCGCGCGAGAGATCACTTCCGGCGCTTTCCAGCGCTTGCGCAGACCGAAGCGCCCGCGCCCTCAGATCACTTGGACGAGGTAAAAATGATATAAATACTGTTCATTTTCACACACAAACCACCTGTTTTGTGTCTTAAGGCCTGTTCACACCGGGACGAATTTCACGCGCGATATATGCCTCGTGACTAAACAAAGGGCGCCAATGTGAGTGTGCACACCGACGCGCAAAAGCGTCATTTAAAAAAAACGCCTCGGGTTCGTTTTTTTAGTTTGACGCGCCACTTCAAAAACTATCCAACCAATGAGATTGGCGCTTTTGCTCATGTGTTTGGAGGTTCTGAAGTTACAGTAAAACACAACTTGGGGGCACTCAAACACAAAACGGTCTTGCCGAGCACACATACGGAACGAAGAAGAAGATATACGCCACCGTCTACACCATAGATATGTATATGTGTTACGGCGGAGTTTCCATCGTCATCACCGGCGGCCATCTTGTCACAGACAGGCTTTCTGGCGGGCTCTGTGGTATCTGATGTAAGAAATACTCTTATCTCGTTGAAATCTTGACGGATTTACAAACGGTTTGGTTTCTTACAAACGTTATTAACGTGGCTATAATTCTGCATGATTATTTATTTATACACTTATTATTCATAAGTATGCAGTGTCATAACGTTTATAACAAACCAAACCGTTTGAAAATCGGTATAAAATTGAGCAAGTTACGGTGATTTAAAAAGTACATGCACCATTAAACACAATGTTACCAATGAGCGAGCTGCCTGTGACAAGATGGCCGCCAGGTGCTGACGTCGACACAGCCAGGAAGAAATAAGACGAGGAAGATGCGAGGCAAGATGAAAGTAGAGCTGCTGGTCTCGTTGGTGTGGGAACATATATGACAAACGCGACAGGGACTACAAACATCTTGATAAAAGACAACTGATATGGAGTAGTATTGCAGAGCAAATGAGCGCCATCTAATATCAGGGAATGAATTTTCATGTTCACTCGGCTCATCGTCAGGGAAAATTGCTTGGGTGTGAACACAAAAATCGTGTTGAAAAACGCTGGCGAATAACGCGCGCTGATATTCGTCCCGATGTGTACGGGTACTTACATTTACGAGTGATTAAATCATGTTTAATTTGGACTTCTCTGTGCATGCTCTTTGAGGTGGTGACCATAGACTTCCATTATATGACTGACAGACAAGAACGGTTTGACCGAAAAATATCAAAATTGAAACAAAGACACCTCTTGGATGCCCTAGAGGTAAGATAAAACTTAAAGAAACAAATGAGTCAGTTGTTGAAATACAGTAAACGTACCGTGTGTGTGCATAGCAGCTCAGATGATTTAATGAGAAATGTTTGAGATCGCAGACTTCTTCTATCTTGGCAAACGCTCTCCATGCACTCCTGTCTAGGAGAACCAAATGATATTTTCTCTGAACTCTTGTGTTTAAGACTAATCACACACGTTCCACTTAGCAGATATAAGCAGAACCCCGACCAGCAGATGGGCAGTGCATTATAAGGGGCAAATGTCTGTCCAATACATCAGGACCACTTCTAATGAAACATACAGTTTCTGCTCAGCAAAGGGAAGCCTTCTTGAAAGCCATCCAGAGGCAACCTAAACCATCTGTTCCTCTGTCACTGCCAGCATCGCCTCACGCTCCTTCTGTTCTCCAGCCTCTCCACTAGGGCTGGGTATTGAGACAAATTTCACAATTCGATTCAATTTCGATTCACAAGCTTGCAATTCGATTCGATTTCGATTACGATTCGATTCGATATCGATAATTTTGGATATCAGTTACAATAAATGGCATTTTTTCTCAAGGGAATCAAATCTCTTAACTAATGCTGTAAACTATGGGAGTCTAGTTGTAGCCTATAGGCTTCATTAGCCTAATATGAAGGTAATAATGAATGAATCACCTAAATTACACTTTTATTTATTTTTATAATAAGAAGATTATATGAAATATAAACATTTAAATGGTGGCTGTCATAAAAAAAAACTTGCCAGATTTATTCAAATATGAAGGTAATAATGAACGAATCACTTAAATTACACTTTTATTTATTTTTATAATAAGAAGATTATATGAAATATAAACATTTAAATGGTGGCTATATATTAAGCAAAATGCTCCTCTCTGTAGTTATTTTTTCCTAGCTGACTAATGCCTAGTTCACACTACATGATTTTAAAATGTCGGGCTGAACTGTGCAGTTCACACTACATGACTTGCTCTCAGTGAAATCATGAGTGTTCAAGTTGTTTAGCTGTTCACACCACACAACACAACGTGATTGATCCACAACAGGAGGTAACTCACTACACGAGTTAACAACGCACTACATAGAGATACAACCACGATCGGATAATAAGAGCATATCATTTGTGACTCAATGAGAGCTGTTTCAGTACTATAATACGGTCTAAATCCTGAAAATAATCAAACAAATAACGAGTTGACAACAACACGATTCTATCTGGTCTAGAAACCATGTTTTGTAACGAAAAACCACGCAATAAAACGAACCAGAAATGACGCGAAACTGCAGAGAAGAACACAACACGCGAATATGGACGTCAGACAGAAACTAGTGCTGCACACTGTTTGCTCGACGATATGCTCTGAGAAAAAAAAATGCAAAAAAGAAAAAGTAAGATTTACCTGGTGTCCTCAACCCATGCGTTGCTATGATTGGCTGTACTCATGACACCACTGAGATTGAGTCGCGCGACTGCGCGAGATATCTAGCATGCTAGATATTTTTCTGAGCTCGGTGACCTGTCTGCGAGCTGTCTGCGAGCTGTCTTTGATGCGTTGTTGGCTCTTTCACACTAACTGATTGGCGAGCGTTAATCGTCCGCTAATCGCCCGCGATTTGCACGCGATAACACCCTGACTTGTCGGCGACTCAACGATTTGCAAATCGGGCTTAAATCGGGCTTAAAATCACGTAGTGTGAACTAGGCTTAACGAGTTTATGTGGGTTTTCTGAGGTAAATATGACGATAGATTACAAGCTGTTTAACTGACGTCTTTCCACGGTTGAAACGCTGATTGAGCGAATCAATGTGACATGATACGGATTTCGATAAGTTGTACTCTATCTTTTAACACACTTTCAGATGCTCATTCATGTTTATTTGGCGCTGTGACTGGTATTATTAAGCCGGAAGAGAGATCAGCGCTGCTGCTTCTCTAGAGCGATCTCACGCCACAGCGCCAAAACACTTTTTATGTTTTTGAATTTCTAAAGAAAATGGACGTAATTTGAAAATTGAGACTTTGCTTCATATCAATAGTAACAAAGGACAAAGATTATTGCGATTTTTTTTTTATGCGCGCAGCCGCGATACAATATCCCATTCATTCAAATGAAACAGGATGAATAATCGATTCTTGAGACTTAAGAATTGATATCGGTTCGTAAAAATGAGAATCGACTAATATTGAGAAATCGATATTTATTACCCAGCCCTACTCTCCACTGTAATGCAGCGAGATCTAATCTGGCTCTGGCTCGCACACATGGAGGCAAAGTGGTGAAATGGAGATCATGGCTATTCCATTATGAAAATCTTTCAGAGCAATGGATTTTTCTTGGGAATTCCTCAACATTGCAATATTATTTGAAGGCCATTTAGTTGACTTACTTGATAATTGTTTTGGATGAAGGCATGAATGAAGTTTCAAATCGCCTTCCAAGACGTCTCGTCTGATTATCTGGAACAAAATGTGAGATAATGTCAAGAAATGTGTATTATTTCTGAAATGCACTTTCTGTAAAGCTGCTTTAAAACAATATGCATTGTGAAAAGTGCTATACAAATAAATTTGAATTGAACTGAATAATAACTACACAAATATTAATAGTGATTTTCTAGTCATTATTCACTCACCCTCAAATCCTTCCAAATGTAATGTTGGTAGTAAAGGTTTTCCATGCAATGTAATTTCATAGTTGGAGTCACGCACATGACATGAGAGAAAAAAATAAATAAATTAATGGCCACCCAGATAGCACAAGGCTGATTGATCTCCAATTTACATCTGGAAGACGTATTTTTAAGAGTGTTTGCTCATCTGCAAGACGTCTATAGGACGTTTCCTGTCAGATGTCAAATAGACGTTTAGAAGATGTCAGTTTAACATGCATTCTAAATCATTACATCTTAGAGACATCTTCTAAACGTCTATTTGACATCTGCAGCAAATGAGATGAGCAAACACTCTTGATGAGCAAATACTCTTTAAAATACGTCTTCCAGATGTAAATAGGAGATCAAACAGTCTTGTGCTATCTGGGTATAGTGTCGTTCCCTTATTTTACTTATAGGGTGGCCACAGGGTGAACTTAATTAAAATGAGGTAAATAATGAGTTAATTTGGAATTATTTGTGAAATGTAAAAGCAACTTGAGCCAAAATTGCTTCAAAGCAAATCCTAAATCCTTTTTCAGTGCACAAAGGAACAAATTAGTGGCCATGATTTACATAAATTAGGGAAATAATTAAGTTTTGTGAATGATATACTTGTAGCTAAAATAGGGAAATAAATTATAAAACAAGATCACAAAAATTCAGAGGAGCGAATTCCTAATTTCTAGCCATGTCAATATTTTCTTCAGAGAGACCATGTGTGAAGAATAATTAGAATTGGGCAAATATTTTTTTGGTGCACTTTTCATGACTGCAATTCTTAATTGGATATTTATGAATGAATTCACTCCAAACACAGGATTATCAAAGGCAGTGATGGATCAATATGCTTCCTTGCAACAAAAAATGAAATAAAATAAATAAAAACACATTTTAGGCCCTATCTTGCAAAGTGGGCTTTTCCCTCCACAGAAGCACGTCAGTAACCTATTAAATGATGAACTTGTGCTCAAACACCAGTGGTGGAGGAAGTACTGAATCTCAGTACTTAAGTAAAAGTACAAATAACCAGATAAATATTTACTTTAGTAAAAGTAGAAGTAACACAATGACTACCATACTTAAGTAAAAAGTAAAAAGTACCTGATTTTAAATGTACTGTAAGTATTAAAAGTGAAAGTACTTGCATAACAATTTATTCTCTTAATGACTATTTTCTAATGATTAATAAAACATTTAATTCTAACTCATTCAACTTAATACTCCTATAATGATGTTCAATAATGATGGAAAAAAATGTCACCATTTCTGAAACAAGCTTGCAATTGGGCAATATACACATCATGCTTATCCTTACTATATGTTAATAACTATGTTTGGCAGTAAACGCGATTAATTTATGGTGTAATTCTGAACCTCTTGGCTTGCCATATAATCCTAACCAAACGTATATTACACACGGTGCGTTTCCTATGCACGTACAAACAAATTTTCGAGTATAAATTGCACGATAAACACACTGCGTCCGAGACGCATTTAGTTGTTATTTTTACTCTTAACTGTTTTTATTTATATTGATTGCATTTACTGAATGAGCACTGTGCCACTGTTTGTCCGACTGTTACTGTACATTTTATTTTCGACTCTGTATTTTATTTTTATTATTATGATTTATTTTTATTTTTTTTATTTTATTTTATTTATTTATTTTATTCTAAACTGTTTTAATTATTCTGACTTCTTTAATTTCTTCCATGTAAAGCACTTTGAATTGCCACTGTGTATGAAATGTGCTATATATATAAACTTGCCTTGCCTTGATGTATCTATGGCAACCAAACGTCACTGGTGAGACAAACGTGCAAACGAACGGACGGTCAGATTACGTTTTGGCAGGGGAAAAACTGATCAGAAAATGTAATGAAAAAGTAACAGAAGTTGTAGAAATGTAGTGGAGTAGAAAGTATAATAATTGCTGCAAAATGTAACGAAGTAAAAGTAAAAAGTAGGCACTATTTATTCTACTTAAGTAAAGTAAAGATACGTGAAAAATGTACTTAAGTAAAGTAACAAAGTATTTGTACTTCGTTACATTCCACCACTGTCAAACACTACTTCGTAAACAAGATTTAATACAAACAGTGGATTCAGATGAGTCTGGGCTCCTTCATAGCCCTCGTTTTTCCGGTTTGGACGCATTCATAGACATTCAGAGCTCTTCAAGGATGATTTCTCATGATATAACCCAGATCATGCTGCTCCAAGACACACACTGTATGAGACAAAGAATATGGCAAATCCGTCTTGGCCATTCGAAAACATGACAGTGGGGAATACCATCGCTGGTGGTTCAGCGAAATCCTGGCACGAATGTAATAGCCAATCAGTTTTGCTCATGGAGTGGGCGTGAGGATGACTTCTGACTTCAAGCAGAGATGATTAGAAATGAAAGTAGGCCATGTCGTCTGGCTTGCAGCAATCCCAGTAAGACCAGAGCAAGCCACATGGCCAGAAGAACGCAAACCACGGGTTAACTCTCCATCCCCTCCTCCATCGCTCGTCTCTGATTGGTGGATTCTCAGACCAGTTGTGCATTAACTACAGCAAAACAGCCCCACGACACCACTGCTGTCACAGCGCATTAGACGATACGCATGGGAAAGAGGGGCTTTCTGTGCTTTTCTCTTGGCCATTGAGCTTTTCTCTGCGCTGGGATGATGATCCAAACATGAAGACTCATTTGATCAGAGTGGAGAATACCAACTCTATTGTGTGTTCATGACATGAGGCCACATCAGTGTGTGAAAACATGTCAATGTGACAGATAGAATCTATCTATCTATCTATCTATCTATCTATCTATGTCTACAACTTCTATCTATCTATCTATCTATGTCTACAACTTCAATATATCTATCTATCTATCTATCTATCTATCTATCTATCTATCTATCTATCTATCTATCTATCTATCTATCTATCTATGTCTACAACTTCTATCTATCTATGTATCTATCTATCTATCTATCTATCTATCTATCTATCTATCTATCTATATATATATCTGTCTGTCAGTCTATCTATCTATATATATATATATATCTGTCTGTCTGTCTATCTATCTATCTATCTATCTATCTATCTATCTATCTATCTATCTATCTATCTATCTATCTATCTATCTATCTGTCTGTCTGTCTGTCTGTCTGTCTGTCTGTCTGTCTGTCTGTCTGTCTGTCTGTCTGTCTGTCTATCTATCTATCTATCTATCTATCTATCTATCTATCTATCTATCTATCTATCTATGTCTACAACTTCAATCTATCTATCTATCTATCTATCTATCTATCTATCTATCTATCTATCTATCTATCTATCTATCTATCTATCTATCTATCCATCTATCTAACTATCTATCTATCTATCTATCTATCTCTACAACTCTATCTATCTATGTCTACAACTTCTATCTATCTATCTATCTATCTATCTATCTATCTATCTATCTATCTATCTATCTATCTATCTATCTATCTCTACAACTCTATCTATCTATGTCTACAACTTCTATCTATCTATCTATCTATCTATCTATCTATCTATCTATCTATCTATCTATCTATCTATCTATCTATCTATCTATCTATCTATCTATCTATGTCTACAACTTCAATATATCTATCTATCTATCTATCTATCTATCTATCTATCTATCTATCTATCTATCTATCTATCTATCTATCTATCTATCTATCTATGTCTACAACTTCTATCTATCTATCTATCTATGTCTACAACTTCTATCTATCTATCTATCTATGTCTACAACTTCAATCTATCTATCTATCTATCTATCTATCTATCTATCTATCTATCTATCTATCTATCTATCTATCTATCTATCTATCTATCTATCTATCTATCTATCTATCTATCTGTCTACAACATCTATCTATCTATCTATCTATCTATCTATCTATCTATCTATCTATCTATCTATCTATCTATCTATCTATCTATCTATCTATCTATCTATCTATCTATCTATCTATCTATCTATCTGTCTACAACATCTATCTATCTATCTATCTATCTATCTATCTATCTATCTATCTATCTATCTATCTATTTGTCTATCTATCTATCTATCTGTCTACAACATCTATCTATCTATCTATCTATCTATCTATCTATCTATCTATCTATCTATCTATCTATCTATCTATCTATCTATCTATCTATCTATCTATCTATCTGTCTATCTGTCTATCTGTCTGTCTGTCTGTCTGTCTGTCTGTCTGTCTGTCTGTAAAATCTAAATATTATTACAAATGAATAAGTAGAAACCTTCTTCAAGACACATTTCTTATCAATGTTTAAAACTACATCATATTTTAGTTTATGCATATTTTAGACACAAGTCCTTTTTGAAAGCCCAGACTTCCCTGCTGTACTTCCCTAAGCTGGTCATGTGTTATCCTGAGTAATGTTCAGCGACACTGGATTAAAACAGTCAACTGCTGGAGATTACCCAAGCATACGCTGTAATCTGACTCTCTCTCACATGCATGTTCATTCAGAATTCGATTGCCTGGACTCAAGCCTGTTTTCTCAAGCGTAATGGATGGCCACCGCTGTATCATTGAGCCGTTGCCTCTAAATTGCATTGTGCTTAAAAACACAGCAGTGAATGACAAAGATGCAACCTATCACCAGGGGTCATTAGTCTCTGACGGCCTCTCTATGGAGAGAGTTAAAGAGTGAAACCTATCCCTCCACTCGGTAATGACTTAGCACAGTCTTTCGTGAAGGAGGTATGACCATTACGGACCTATTTTTAGCTTTTCAAAAGCCTTAACTCGCTCAGTGAATGAAACAAAATCTGTTCTCCCTGGGGATGCAGGAACTCAATTGCTCGAGTCTGAGGCAAACCGAGTAGGCGAAATTATTGGAGAGTCTGGGGACAAAATGGGAAGATTACTGAAATGTTTTATTTTTCATCCTCCACTTTTTTTCCCTTTGGGATGATGGAAATTGCTGTCATCTGAATAGACCAATACAATAATGCTTACCAGAATGGAAATGATGAGGATCTGACAATGTTTTATGACCGTCTCGACACCCTACTTGATAATGAAGTGCAGCTTTCTATTAAAGATCATCATGTCAGGACCTGCCGGTCTCACATCTACCCTGAAAAAAAGTACAAAAGTCCTGTTATATGATGCATGTACATCAAATAAATCTATACACTGTAAAAAATGCTGGGTGGTTTTAACCCAATTTAGGCTCAAATACGGACAAACCCAGCTGTTGGTTTAAATGTATTAATTGCATTTTTTAATATTTGACCCCAAAATTGGGTTAAAACAACCCAGCATTTTTTAGATTGTATAAACAGGGCCATAACAAACATATACTGTAAAAAAAATACATATTCATGATTTGTAATCACAACATTTTTTCTTTTGTCAACTCAACTTAAATAATTTATGTAGTTCATATAACATAATATTTTGAGTTTCTGGTGATTAACTCATCATCTTTGTTGTATCAACTCAATGTTTCCATTTCAATGAACTTAAAATTTTAAGGCAACCAGGTTACTTGATTTTTCGTAAGACTTGATTTGTCTCGTAAGAGTTTATTATCATGCACATGTAAAGTGTGTGTGCATTTGTAAACATAATGCATATCTAAAATGCATATGCAAAGCTTTAAAAAACAAAATAAAATATATTTATATTACGCAAATAAAAAAATATTGTTGGTTTAACTTAATTAAGTAACCTGGTTGCCTTAAAATTTTAAGTTGATTTAAATGGAAAAATTGAGTTAATACAATGAAGGAGATTGATTTAATCACCAGAAACTCAAAATAATATGTTATCTGAACTACATAAATTATTTAAGTTGATTTGACAAAAGAAAAAATGTTGTAATTACAAATCATGAAAATATTTTTTTACAGTGTAGGTCCAATTTACAATTATGCTCCTAGGAGTCAGATAAATGTACAGTGACAACAATTTTTGTTGCGATATATATCAAATTAATGTACATTGGCAATAATTTAATTCACAATATATACATATTTTTTAATTAATGTCAATGATTAAATAGAATAAAATCAACTTATTAATAATACCATAAATTATATATATATATATATATATATATATATATATATATATATATATATATACATATATAAAGTTTGGATTTATTAAAAATATTGTAAATATTGTAACGTTTTTATATGTAAAATTTAGAGATGCTGTGAATATGTTATTATGTTTCAGTGTCTGCGCAAAGATGCTCGTCTGCATTCACAAACAAAAAATACCGATGTTTACTAATGCGATTGAGTTTCAAATAAGCCACAATAGATTAAAGAGATTGGATTATTACATTGCAAATTGTTAACTAATCCAATTATGCTTTTTTTAAGCATGTTATTTTGGGTTGGAAAAGCAATCAGGGAATGAAAAACAGACTTAGGATTTGTCGTGCACTCCAATCTAAAGTGCATAAATATATGCATATAAGACTTGTACATTTTCTCTCTCGCCATATTGTGACGAAAAGTTAATTAACTTGAACCCTGGGAGTGAGTCTTCATACACAAGGTCATCAGTGAAATGCATACTTGTATTTTGATGACTGCGATGTGCTACATTGTTTTAATTATTGATGGTGGAAATAAGAATCTAATGAAATTTCCATCATCTTGAAAGGAGAACTGCGCTAAGATCAAGAGCCAGTAATGTGCAGGCAAGAGTCAACAATATACTGTCATTAGCTTCATTCTGTTCAGTGCTTGGCTCTCAGTTTCACATTAAAAGCGATTGACGGATAGGTTAGTTTCTCACTACCATGGAGCCCAAAGAGACCATTTCAAAATGGAAGGAACTAATAGTCACACATGGGCATGGCACGCTAGTCCTAGTCCACTAAACTGGGAGGAATTGGTATTTAAGTCCCTGATGTTGATATTGGTGTAGTTGATGTTCAAGAAAGGAAGTTTGGTTGATCAGTGACTAATATATCATCCAGTATTTGGCCAGTTTGAGTTTACTGGTAATCCCATCGTCTTTGTTGATTAACAGTTGTGTTATTATCAGTTCCAAAATATACTGACACTCTTCTAAATGGATATATTATTCAGACACCATGTATCATTTTTGATATTTTAATTACTATTAATTTATGTAAGTTAGGATAACAAGGTGTCTGAATTCATTTTGGTTTGACTTTTCAGATTTATTTCTTGTCAATTTTAGACAATTATTCTACACGGTAAGTGTTCGTTTAAAGGAGTAGTTCACTTTTAAAAAAAACTTTTGCAGATAATTTACTCACCGCCATGTCATCCAAGATGTCCATGTCTTTCTTTCTTCAGTCGAAAAGAAATTAAGGTTTTTGATGAAAACATTCCAGGATTTTTCTCCATGTAATGGACTTCAATGGGGTCCAAACAGTTCAAGGTCCAAAAGACAGTTTCAGTGCAAACTGCAAACTGTTCAAAGGCTTTAAACGATTCCAGACGATGAATAAGGGTCTTATCAAGTCAAAAAATTAAAAAATAAATAACAAAGTTTAAGTTTTATAGGCTCAAATGTTCGCGCTCTGTTCTGTGATGTGCGTTCATGACTCTCCTGTTCGAACTCTTCGAAATCGAAATCCGAGTCAATTCGTTCATTTCGTTCGTTGAATGAACCAAATGACTCAAAAAAAGATTTGTTCATTTTGTTCAGAAAGACTCAGAGTCACACAGAACAGAGCAAGGCGAGCATTTGAGCTTATAAAACTTAAACTTTTTATTTATATTTTAAATGGCCGATCGTTTCGCTTGATAAGACCCTTATTCATCGTCTGGAATCGTTTAAAGCGCTTTGAACAATTTGCAGTTTGCACTGAAACTCTCCTTTGGACCCCATTGAACTCCATTATATGGAGAAAATCCTGGGATGTTTTCATCAAAAACCTTACTTTCTTTTCGACATAGGAAAAGATGGTCCTTTTGATAAATGTTCCTTAGCATCGTCTGCATCATCCTGCAGAAGAAAAACACATTATTTTAGTGTGATTTGAGCAAAAGAAGCAGCATGTATGATATTATCTGGTATCTGATTCGTTTAAACTAACTTAAACAGATTTGTTTTGTTCTGGAGATTTCAGTCTTTCATATTTGAAGTAAACAGAAGCTGTGTTTGTATGCCAAGGACATTGAGCATCAAGAGTGAAGATGACATGCCTTAAAGCAGCTCTTTTATAATGTCTCATTTGTCCTTATTATGTTGCATCATGGATATATCAGCATTATATCCTGCTTTCTGCCAATGGCAGTGACTGTTAAAAAGCACATATAAATCGCAACTAAAGTTTTACATTATTTGAAGAAAATGTGAGTGCTACTTGCCTTGTTCTTGTTGTAGTCTTTTAATATAGCCACAGTAATCCCAGTAAATTACTGTAAAATTACCAGATTGACAACCGGTAAATACACAAATATGCTGTTCACACAAGCAACGGTGTTCTGGCTTTTTACAATTAAAGGACCATTCCCACATCAGGTAAATTCTGAGATGCCAGTCATGGGAAATGATCGTTGTCTTCAGTGACCTCTCCGCATGAGGAGAAGTGCTTTAGTTTCACTATCTGTTCAATTTGACAACATTTTCAGACTTCTGAGTGACAGGTCTAAGGGAATGATTACACAGAACGCAGTTTACGTCTCGAGCGACAGTCAAAGATGTCCATGTAGTGCATATTTACATAAAAAAAATGATTAAAAAGCAGCGATGTTTACTGTTAACAGTGCAGAGTAACCGCGTCATCTCATCTCCATAAGAACTTTATGATTGGCCCAAAGGTGTCCGGATTTTAATTTTAATGTTTTGTTCACAGAAAATGTGAAGCATTGCGGTAATTTACTGGTAATGTTACAACTTCTCATACTGGTAAAGAACCAGAACCGATTTACTGGTAGTTTAGAAAAGGTCCTGTTCACACATGATGTCTTTAATTTTGATAGGGCTTTATAAAACACTGTAAAAAATGATCGTGATTTTAACAGTAAAATACTGTAAAAATGCTACAGTGAAAAACTGTTAATTGGTTAACAGAAAGTTTCCTTACTATATATGGTAAATAACTGTGATGTATAATGGTACATTTAATGTAATTTTACTGTAAAATGCTGTTAAATTTACGCATTTTAGAAGAAGTCATTGTATAATTTACAGTGAAAAAATGTAAATTGACTTTCCCACAATTCCCTGCGTGACACTTCACATTTAATGTATTTTAACTGTTTATTCATAATTTTCTTATTTTTTTTCTTATCAGTTATGGTTTTTAGGGTTTTATGTTACATTTAACATTGTTAAATTAATTCTTATTTCATTTTTAAAATTTCAACATGTTACCATGATGGTGTTTAATGTTTGTGTGAATGACACTGTGCAGCTTTTATATAGTAGTATGAACTTTATTGTGGAAGAGCTGATAATGATGAGCTTTGATTGATCATTTGACTCTCATTACTGCTGTGATTGATGGCTGTCGGTGTATTGCAATTGAACAAAACAGATATTAATACTTCAAAATGTCAGTAAATTAACTTTATATCAAATAATGAATTACGGTTTATTGCTGTAAAATTAAATACGGTAAAAGTCTGTAAAACCTAAAATGTTGCTACCGTACTTTTAACAGGAAAACTTTGGTAACCAGCTGCCGGAGTTTTCCCGTAAATTGAACAGACTTTTTTTTACAGTAAACGGTTAGTTCCAATCCTTGATTCTGATTGGTCAATTGCTATTTATCACTGTGCAACACTGCAGTTCCTATGTTGTGTTTATTTGAGCTTTCATGCATATTACACACTGTTCACAGTCAGGGACTATTTTTTCTAGCGGAAGGAAGGCTTTTAGTGATTTTACTTCATGAAAGTTGCACTAATGCATATTTTTTTTACTTTAATATTTCTATTGTGTGGTAACCGTTTTATAAAAGCAATGAGGTACTCGTTTCGTGAATAAGTAATGGCCTCTCATACCTTATTGCTTACATATATGACTCTTGAAGTGCGATATCACACAGAAGAGTAACTCTTTATTATTTGTGTACTGAGTGACAGCTAACTGTATGAGAGCAGCTCTATCCTAACCGACGTCCTCAATGGTGAAGGCCCAGGGGAAGAGGACGAGTGTAGTGAGCTGGAAAAACAGTCGATAAGGCGTCTCAGATGTGCCATCAGGTACTACAGACAGAGGACACGGAGACCAGAGCATGCACTGGACCCTATTCACAGACTGAAGCTATGTTTCCATCCTCCCAACGCATTCTCATCCCAAAGCGCCATATAGGACGCTTTTGCAAAAGTGTAAATATCCAACGCACATGGCACCCTTTAACGTCTAATGAGACGCTTCGGTTATGGTTAAGTTTAGGTATGGTGTAGGGTAAGGGTTAGACCACTAGGGGGCGCCTTCTGCCCAAATATATATGCGTCTCATTTCACGTTAAAGGGTGCCATGTGCGTTGGATATTTACGCTTTTGCAAAAGCGTCCTATATGGCGCTTTGGGATGAGAACGGGCTCATCCTCCTGTTTAAATGCAAATGTGTATATTGCATGAAAAATGTTGGACGGGAATGCCAAGATGTGCATAAAAAAACATATGCACTGACTCAAGTGTGGTGTGTATTATTATTTTTTTCTTCAAAAAGAAGACTGCGGGACCAATTTCATGGCACAGCATGTCAAATGCTGGTTTAGTCGTTTTGAAATGCCTGAGGCAAAGTCTGCCATCAGAACGGGTGTTTATAATGAATGACCCCCCAGAACTGTCACCATTGCGTTCCCAAGATAACATGATGGTGTTTATTGTGTTTCTTGTGCGCTCTGTGATGTCATTTATGATTTATGGAAAAGAGGAATTTTCCTACAGATATTTTGCAGTAACTTCCCAATTTTTGTTCTCTCGAACACATGGGATGGGAATGCTGCTTTATTAGTTAATGTTTTATATGATATTTTACACTGTAAAACATAATCCTGTAACTGTCAGCTGTGGTCGCCAGCATCATACCGTAAAAATATGATGTGTTACTGTTTTTAAAATTAACAACTAAATACCGTTTTGTCTGCTACAGCTATATGCTGTTAAATTACAGTTATATACTGTAGCTGACAAAACGGTGTTTAGTTATTAATTTTAAAAACATATTTTTACGGTATGATGTTGGCGACCACAGCTGCCCGTAGTTTACTGTTTTTTTTTTTACAGGATTATTTTTTACACTGTGCACTTACATTAAATTTGCAACTTTGAAACTCATGGACATCTTGGATGACATAAATTATCAGCTTTATCAATATAACTTTTGAGCCATAGTTATTTATAATTTGACCATAAATGGGATTTATCACCTGTAATAGGCTACTATAGATAATATTAATCAGTCTAATTTGACAAGGATTACTTTTTTGTCACTGAAAATGAACATTCAGCGGGGGAAAGTTTTATCCAAAGCAACTTACAGATGAACAATGGAATTGCTAAAACATGTTTTTGGTTGAACAATTTGCATTGCTGCATCTTGTGGCACAAAAATTCTTTCAAAAGTGTCTTTATGATTCTGGTGGTGGTCATCCATATTTTTTTAAGCTTTTTGAAGTCTCTCCAAATTCATAAAGTGCTGGTCATGGACATGCCCACATGTTGAATAGGTCAAATCTCATTCAAAAAAAATAAAATAAAAAATACTTTTGGACTTTTGTGTAAATGCCCCTATTATGCTATTTTAAAGGCTCATAAATTTGTTTTGCATTCCTACTAGAATAGGTTTACATGCATATAAGCTCAAAAAATGCTTTCATTTTCACATCTCAAAAGTGAAATGTTTCAATCAAGGATTTGGTCTCTCTAAACCCCTCCTTTCCTAAATCCTATTCTGCTCTGATTGGTCAGAAGGCCCAGTCTGTTGTACTCCACTTTTTTTTGGAAATAGGCTCGTTTTAAAACTCCCCCAGAGTTAAACAGTTGAGTTTCACCATTTTTGATTCAATTCAGCCGATTTTTTGATATTTAGAAGAATATCAGTAACCAGACAGTTTCTGGTCTCATTGACTTCAATATATTTTTTTCCTACTATGTAAGTCAATGAGACCAGAAACTGTCTGGTTACTGATATTCTTCTAAATATCAGAAAATTGGCTGAATGGATTCAAAAACGGTGAAACTCAACTGTTTAACTCTGGGGGAGTTGTAAAATGAGCCTATTTCCAAAAAAAAAAGTGGAGTATCCCTTTAAATTTCATGTCGGAAACCACACACCCATTACCATGACTTTCAGCTATATCTTTCTCAGCTCTTAATACACAGGGATAAAGACAGAAACGATGGCGTCGGTTTTATCATATCAGTTCGACAACACAAACCAAAATCTTTTTTTGAGTCTCAGATACAGCTACGGCTCGAGTAGATGTTCACGGACCATAGGCTGGCATTACGCAAATTTGTTACATCGATTCTTCTGGGACACAATAAACCCATTTATTATGCACTTCCAAACTTTGCAGACCTTTTACATTCACAAACAGCTCTATTACACACCACATGAAAGATAATATCCGACAAATCATAATTGGGGCAGTTTCAATCACATTACCCCGCTGCATTCACACACTAAAGCTGCACTTTAAACACACACTAATGCACATGACTTTAGTGTAGATTAGAGGTGACTTTCAGCATGGGTCAGGATGTAAGGAGATCTCTTCATTCAGCTTGTGTTTGGTCCATCTGTCTCTGCTCTGAATGCCCAGACACACAGTGATCTCAGCCAGACACGCCAGGTACCAGCTACTGCCCCCCGCTTTAAAAAAATAAAGCATTATCCCCTGATATACAGACAAGGCTTAAGGCCAGACTTAAATGCAAGTTTGAGCTGTTTTAACTGAAAGCATTTTGCACTGATACATCTTAAAATATGTCAGTGCCGTTGTTTTGTCTCAAGATGCACATCAGCAGGGTGTTCCCCCCAAGAACAGTTTATAAAAGTTACGTAGAAGTCCTAATTATTTGTTAGAGGAGTTGTTCACTTTTAAAAAAAACTTTTGCTGATAATTAACTCACCCCGATGTCATCCAAGATGTCCATGTCTTTCTTTCTTCAGTCGAAAAGAAATGAAGGTTTTTGATGAAAACATTCCAGGATTTTTCTCCATATAATGGACTTCAATGGGGTCCAAACGGTTCAAGGTCCAAATGAGAGTTTCAGTGCAGGTTCGAAGGGCTTTAAACGACACCAGACGATGAATAAGGGTCAATTCATGAATATATATATATATATATATAGATTTTTATAATTCATGAATATATATATATATATATATATATATATATATATATATATATATATATTTAAATGAAACATCTGTCCAATCTAATTTTTTTTTTTTTTTTTATAATATTTATGAATTTCAATTGTAGTAAAATTCCATCAAACTGACTCCTATCATTATGGATTAAGAATTTTGTGTTTACACATACACTCTAAAAAGTGCTGGGTTGTTTTAACCCAACTTTGGGTCAAATATGGCCAAACCCAGCCATTGGGTTAAATTTTGTAATTACATTTTTAACCCAACGTTTGGGTTTGTCCATATTTGACCCAAAGTTGGGTTAAAACAACCCGGCACTTTTAGAGTGTATGTTTACATTTATGAATGCAAAGCCCATAAACTAAATCTTCAGTTCCCTTTCTCCATTAAGATTTATACAAAATATTCTAAAGTCTTCTTGTCTGTGTCCTAACCTTCCTCTTGACCTCTTTCCCTTAACTTTACCTGCATCAAGACACTAGATCTTTGTCTATCACTTCTCTGTCTCAATGTCTGCGGTGTGTTTTACCGGTGTCCCAGTCGAGACGTGAGAGAACAGAGACTAATTACACACACACTTTACTGTGTGAAGCACCATCAAGTCAATGCCTCTAAACATACAAGAGTGTGTTTAGAATATAACTATCTTAAATTGTTGCTTATGAATACAGTCTGTACATGTAAAAAAACAGCACGTAAGTAAGTAAGTAAGTAACAGTATTAGATTTATAACAGTATTAAAGTACTTTCAGTATTAGATTAAAGGGATAGTTCACCCAAAAATGAAAATGATGTCATTAATGACTCACCCTCATGTCGTCCCAAGACGTCCGTTCATCTTCAGAACACAGTTTAAGATGTTTTAGATTTAGTCCGAGAGCTTTCTGTCCCTCCATTGAATGTGTGTGTACGGTATGCTGTCCTTGTCCAGAAAGGAAATAAAGACATCAAAGTAGTCATGTGACATCAGTGGGTTAGTTACAATGTTTTGAAGCATCGAAAATACATTTTGGTCCAAAAATAACAAAAACTGCGACTTTATTCAGCATTATATTGTCTACCGGTTCTGTTGTGGATCCGTGTTCAGTGGCGCTGCTGACGTAAGACGCGGCTGAGCTATCTGCGTGTATGTCTACGCCGTTAAATGTCCGAGCGAAACGAAGCAAAATGTAGATCTACATCTAAGGAGCGATATTTTTTTATTTTTTATTCATAAATGGTATTAACCCCAGTGATGGATAGGTTTAGGGACAGGGTTGGGAAAGGTCTTATATTTATATATACAGTAGGGCTGGGTAAATTTCACAATTCGATTCGATTTCGATTCACAAGCTTGCAATTAGATTCCGATTCGATTCAATATTTATTTTGGATATCAGTTACAATAAATGGCAAATTTTCTCAAAGAAAATTAAATCTCTTAACTAATGCTGTAAACTATGGGAGTCTAGTTGTAGCCAATAGGCTTCATTAGCCTAATATGAAGTAATAATGAACTGTTTTGTAGCTATACAAACACTTAAATTACACTTTTATTTATTTTTATAATAAGATTATATGAAATATGAACATTTAAATAGTGGCTGTCAAAAACTTGCCAGATTTATTCAAATATGCATTAAGAACATTAAGATTATAATGCATATGTAATATGGTGTATATATTTAGCAAAATGCTCCTCTCTAGAGTTATATTTCTAGCTGACTAACGAGTTTATGTGGGTTTTCTGAGGTAAATATGACGATACATGACATTGATTACAAGCTGTTTAACTGACGTCTTTCCACGGTTGAAACGCTGATTGAGCGAATCAATGTGACATGAATCATGATACGGATTTCGATAAGTTGTACTCTATCTTTTAACACACTTTCAGATGCTCATTCATGTTTATTTGGCGCTGTGACTGGTATTATTAAGCCGGAAGAGAGATCAGCGCTGCTGCTTCTCCAGAGCGATCTCACGCCACAGCGCCAAAACACTATTTATGTTTTTGAATTTCTAAAGAAAATGGACGTAATTTGAAAATTGAGACTTTGTTTCATATCAATAGTAACAAAGGACAAAGATTATTGCAATTTTTTGGATGCGCGCAGCCGCGATACAATATCCCATTCATTCAAATGAAACAGGATGACTAATCGATTCTTGAGATTTAAAAATCGATATCAGTTCGTAAAAATGAGAATCGATTAATATCGAGAAATCGATATTTATTACCCAGCACTAATATACAGTAATGTAACGGCGTTCATTAACACGCTGAAAAGCGATTACGTGTGTTGATAGTACGCCAAAAATGGAAATACGAATTGGCGTGTCATAAATACACAATTTCATGAGATCAGTCTGATATTTCTGGAAATCTGGTGCATAATTAGCCATATAAAATACTTATTTGAGAGTTCAAACGGTTGTTTGAACAGGAATGACCCGATTTAGTAAAGTTGTAGATGTACGAGTTGTAGAGCAGCAACACGAGCCCTTGACTGACCTGTAACGCTGCCCGGACATGTCAAACACACAAACTGCGAGTGGATACACGATCTGCGTCATTGTTCCATAATAAATGAGAGAGAGAGAGTCATCACAGTGTCATTAGTGATGCTGTGAAACTCAACTGGCATGATTTTAACATTATAAATTATTCATTGGTAAGGATGTCATTTGTAAATGAGCATTTCAAGCAGAAAAGACTTGACTGAATGCATCAAATGCTTTACAAAGACGGTGTGAATTCGTTTTTTTTTGTTTTTTTTTACATATTTTAATCTTTCTTTAGTGTGTAATGTTATGTAACGGACTTCAATCCAATGTTATTCTCGATATCAATGTCAGTGTTTCTCCCTGAAACGCCTCCATTGTAGTCCGGGAACAAACACATCACAATAGTCCTCATTTAAATAATTAATATGCAGAATAAAGGGGCGGGGCCTGGCTGAGTCAGAGTAGTGTTGGTTATGGTGAGAGGCGGGACATTTCCCAAACACGCACAAAGCGCTTGACCAATCACAACACACTGATCCAGCCGACCAATCAGAGCACAGTGTGCTTTTCAGAAGGAGGGGCTTCATAGAGACAGGAACTAAACGGAGCGTTACTGACAGACTGGAAAGAGAGGAGCCGCAATAATGTCAGATATGGAAAAAATAATGTGTTTTTTGAACATTCAAGTATTCTAGTAGAGCCCAAAACCAGAATCAGAAGACTTAAAAGGGTATAATATAGTATATTAGTGCACTTTTAAAACTGACCTCATATTTTAAACTAGTTAGAGACTAATAGCATGGAAATGTCTATATGGATGAGTGCTCTGAACGGCTACTGAAGTTATATTTAGTCAGACAGCCAGCATGCTTCTAATGAAGCTCAACAGACATCTTTGATCCGTCTGCAAACGGCACATCGGTTTTCCTCCCTGAAGAAGATGGTTGTGTTTGTGAACACAGATGAGCTCAGATGCTGACGGGGGGGGGATCAAGTTTGAATTAATTACTGTCCAAGTTACAAGTAAGCGATCTGGCATATTTACTGAGAAAGTAGCCAGAAAAGAATGAAACAAATCTTTAAATAAAGTGCTATACTTGAGTTTACTAGGTAGGGGTGTAACGATGGATACATACGGATCAACATGTACTTGTTACATATAATCCTATTTTTTATTTTGAAACTCTTTAATTTGAAAATTAAAAAATATTATATGCCCGCAATTTCCTAAAGAAAGATCTCTTGAATGAGACTTGTTCGACTATTTTAAAAAGTGCATACATTTTGAGGAAGAAGATTATAATTAAAAGTGAGAGAGAGATTGAGACACTGCTCATAAAACATTCACTATAGGCTCAACCAGTTTAGCTTCATCCATTAATAGACACGCTACTTCCTTGAAAATTAAAAACTAAAGTGTGATTTTGTTGTTGTGGATGTTCTAATTAGGCCTTTTTCAGAGAGTTACATTAACTGTTGTGTTTTGGTTGCAATTGTGACTTAGTAAAATAGTCACAAAATATACAGTAATTATATCGATATATTGAGTGCACGACCCTAAATTTAATCAAATCATAATAGCATTGAAGCATGCTTTTAGTTATGACAGCTATTGTATTGCTGGGTAAAATAATCAATGTTAAATGATGAAACATTCGATTTTCAATAGATGATAAACTCTATTGAATCTACTGGATAGTTAATGAATAAAAAGCACGTTTTTGCACAAAAATAGCATTTTTTTGTGAAATCGCTCCTCTCGTTTTCCTCTGGAGCCACTCATATTTCCATCTTGGGTTTCCATATTTAGCAGAACAAGTGTTTAACATAAGCAGGATTTAAGCCGTCATTTTAAGGGGATCACGTACAGTTTCAGACCTTACGCATACAGAACATTAGAGTTCTTCTGAACTGCATTTACTTTTCTTAAATATACATTATACATTCATAAATTCATCCCGCAGGCCTATTTATAAGTAAACTGCATAAAAGCTGTGTGTGATTTAAGGTTTTCACTGTAAATGTTTTGTCTAATGACCTAAAATATGTGCTTCTGACTGAATCAGTCCTTTTTTCATGTAAGTCAGATCATGTAATAAAAGGAAAGATAAACCAAATTTGAAGTTAATAAACAATGATTTTATTTGAATAACCTTACAGTTAACGCATTAAAAAAATCATGGAAATATTTATGCCTAATTTTTCATTTTCTAGAATGTCTTTTTTTTATTTTCATGCAATCTCTCAAATGATTTATGAATGGTTGGACAACATAGACAGCATCTTGCAAATCGGATTTTGTGTTAGTGTAAAAACAGGCCCAATGCTTAACTTTAATACGCTGCACATTTCATTTGACATCCTGGCTATTTCCAGTCAGGACATCTTCGTAAATTGCCTGAAATGATTTTGTGATTGTATCTTGTCATTGACAGGACATGATGTTCTCTGTGTTTCCGAGCACTTCTCCTCTGCATGCTCATTAGATTATAGTGAACGTGTGGATTCAATTACATTTGAGGAGAGTTGCTGCAGAATATTCCACGTCTCATTCGATCCAATTTTCGTGCTGGTGTTGCGGATGTATTAACGGAGTAGTTCACTTTAAAAAAAAACTTTTGCTGATAATTTACTCACCCCCATGTCATCCAAGATGTCAATATCTTTCTTTCTTCAGTCGAAAAGAAAGTACGTTTTTTGATGAAAACATTCCAGGATTTTTAATGGACTTCAATGGGAACCAAACGGTTCAAGGTCTAAAAAGAGAGTTTCAGTGCAAACTGCAAACTGTTCAAAGGGCTTTAAATGATTCCAGACGATGAATAAGGGTCTAATCAAGCGAAACGATCACTCATTTCAAAAATAAATAACAAACTTTAAGTTTTATAAGCACAAAGTCAATTATATGGAGAAAAATCCTGGAATGTTTTCATCAAAAACCTTAATTTCTTTTCGACTGAAGAAAGAAAGACATGGACATCTTGGATGCCATGGGGGTGAGTAAATTATCAGCAAAGTGCCGGAGACATCGATGCACTGCTCAGGATGCTGGAAATGCTTAGTCCAGCATGTTGAGGAAGCCTCCCTAGACTTGTGTCCTACAGTAAATGAGCTTCAGCGCTGATATATTTGGCTCCTGCTGAGTGTGACTGTGACCGTGAGGAGAGAAACAATAGTGCTGTTCTGGACCAGATCTCAGTCCAGACATTTCTGCTGATAACACTGTTACACTTATATTTATATGTCAAACTTTCAGGAATTGGAGCCAAAATATAATGCAGCACGTGCAACATTGACATCAATAAGAGACGTTTTATAATAGAATGATTTCATAAGGATCATGGGACACTAGGAATAAATTACATTTCGAAAATATATTCAAAAAGCAATAGGTTCTTTAAAATGTTAATTATATTTCACAATATTACTGTTTCTACTGTATTTTTAATCAAATAAAGACTGTCAAAATCATTAAAATACTGCATTAAAATCATTAAAACAACTAATTAATTAATTAAAAAAACTATAAAATGAATAAATACTTAACTAAATAAAAATATCAATTGTCTAGAAACTGCTAATTGTGTGTACAATTATTATTATATATAATTTTTATTATATATAAATATTTTTATATTTTTATAAATATTTAAATATTTTTTTCTTAGATATACATGCATGTGTGTGTATATATATAAAGAGTTCAGATGCAAAAGCCTCTAAGTGCCATTTGACATTTTCTTCTAGAATGATCATTTTTATCAAGCTTTAAGTTCAGTGATTTCACTTAAATGGCAATGAAGATTACCTATTAATTGTTATTTAAGTGAAATTACTGAACTTAAATATACAAGCTTGATAAAAATGGTCATTTTAAAAGAAAATTTCAAATGGCATTTAGAGGCTTTTGCATCTGAACTCTTCATATATATATATATATATATTTATATATATGGTAACACTTTACAATAAGGTTCATTAGTTAACTACATTAATTAACATGAACTAATAATGATCGTCACTAATAAAGCATTTAGTAATCTTTGTTAATGTTAATTTCAACTCTATTAAAATCTTGTGAACATTAGTTAATGCACTGTGAACTAACATGAACAAACAATGAACAGATTTGTATTGTTACAGATTTGTATAACACATGTATTGTTCACGGTTAGATCATGTTAGTTAATACATTAGATAATGAACCTTATTGTAAAGTGTTACCATATATATATATATATATACAAAATAATTATACACAGTGCACCCACATTCCACATATATTATGTAATATTTTTTTTACTTTTATTTTGGAGGCGATTAATCATTTGACAGCCCTAATATACGTATATACATAAATTATAGTCAATAGTTTAAAATTGTACTGTCTTTTCCATTGTAACATTAGCAAAGCATTATTGCGAAATGTTAGCTTTATAATCAGTAGAAATGATAGTTGCAGGATGAAACCCAACAGGAGGGCTGAATGCTCTTCTTGAGCTCGGACCGAGCACGACTCGCTCATTTGCACTATACAGCAGGAGAAGGTGAGATCGGGGAGCTGAATCTGAAGGACTGAAGAGGCGATGGCAGCTTTCATCTGCTCTCTGATGCCAACACTACATTACTCAGAGGGAGACTATCCTGAGCTGGAGGGTGTGATCATGGATAAATGTGGTGAATCAGACCCAGAGGTCAGAGGTCACAGCCTGTGCCTCTCTCTCCACAGGCTTAGCCCTGTTCAGCTGCTGTTTTTTTGCAGGCCGTCGCACGTGGACACGCACAGCCAAACTGTCCACATGGACTTTTTTATTTTTTTTATCCAATACATCCTCGTGTCCTTCTCATTCAGTCCCAAAGCCCCTTTAGTGATGAAAGGATACAACAACAACAAAAACGCTCCTGATGTGTCTGCCGCACTGAAGGATTATTACGATGTTTATGGTGTCCGTATGAAAGCTTGTGGCTGACATGATAGAATGCGTCTGATCCGTACAGATAGTATCTGGACGCTGATTGAGACGCGGGATCCGACGGGACAGAGTTTTGAAGTGCGGATGCGGAGGGGAGATACTGATATGAGCGCGGGCCGAATATATATTATCTAATAATGACAACACACAGTATTCTGTCACTGGAGATCTAAAGCGGTGTGTGTGTGTGTGTGTGTGTGTGTGTGTGTGGAAATGGGACCCTGCAAACGGAATACAAACATACATATTATCGTTAACTAAAACTACAACTAACACCACAAAAAACATGTTCATTACTTGAAATAAAATAAACACTACTGAAATAAAAGCAACATTTCTCCTTTTCATTTAGTTTAAGTACTAAAATAACTAAAATTAAAAACTATTTATATACTGTATATATATATATATATATAAACTAAAATAAACAAGAACACAACAGAATTACTAAAACTTCAAAGTTAAAATACAAATATTATAAAAAAAATATTAATAATAATTTTATTTAAAAAATATTTACAAAAACATGTAATAGTTAGTTGCACTAAAATAACACTGGGGTGAACGACCCGTAATTCTCCCTCGGGCAGATTGAGAAACTTAATTGCAAAACATTTAATACAATATTAATATCAAAAGTTATATATTATTTAATGGACCTGTCCTGAGCTAACATGAAATAATACTGAATAGTTTTATTTTTTATCAACTAACATCAACAAAGATTAATAAATAATGTAACTAATGTATTGCTCATTGTTAGTTCATAGAAGTTAATTAATACATTACCTAATGAACGTTATTGTAAAGTGTTACCAAACTAATCCATGAATTTACATGCCTTTTACTGGATAAGGGTTTTTAAAAATAATTTTCAAGATTGTACACACAAATAGCAGTTTCTAGACAATTCATATTTTTATTTAGTTAAGTATTTATTAATTTTATAGTTTTTTTATTAATTAAAAAAAATATATTTTTTAAGATGTTTTTTTTTTTTCATTTTAAACTTGATATAACTTTATGAATTGTAATCATTGAATCATATTCCCCAAAAACTGATGCCTGATATATGGTAATAACATAAATGTTAAATTAGATTTAAAAAAAGATATCAAAATTTAATATTAACTTTTATATATTAATTTTAATATTAATTTTTACTTATAAAACAGTTTTTTCTGCGAATGAAAATAGTGCCCTAAAAAAGACTCGCATTCAAAAAGTAACCTCATGTAAAAAAAAAAAAAAAAAAAAGAAAAAAAGAAAAAAAAAGTATTTAGAAAAACTCAAAGGGAATATTTTCAGTGAAAAAATAAAATTTCATGGAAAAGCTCTGCATGAAATTATTTTTCTCAAAATATGTACTTTTGTTTCAGGAAAAAAATACAGCATACAACTATGGAACAACATGAAGTGAATTGCCTCTTTTCCTTTGAATTGAAACCGTTTTTATGAAAAGTACGGTACCTTGTTCTGGTGATTTACTGTAGTTCTCCGTTTCATCCACTTGATTTGTCAGTTTATAATAATCTTCAGCTTTCAGAACGAGCAACCGTAGCATGTGTGTTCATGAACAAGTGAGATGTGGTCCAGAATTGTGCTTTTGGAAATGAAACATCTTCATCTTCCTCTTGTAGGATCAGACTTCCAGTGTAACACTCACATCATCCCAGTGAAGAACCAGGAAGGAGTTGTGATGATGTTCATCCTGAACTTCGATTATGTTCTAGACGAGGAGAGCACGGACTCCATGGAGAGACTGGACATCACCCCGCCTGCCAAATCTGAAATCAGTGAGTACAAACACTTCTCATTAGTAGTATCATTTATCTTTGCCAGATCGGTTCAGATTTAGCAGATATTTCTGCAAATATTTTTTCCTCCAGAAGCATTTTTAAAAACCATTCAATGAAGACTTCCAAACCATGATGTGTGTGTGTGTGTGTGAAGTCACATAAATAAGAGTCTTATAATTAAGAATTCTCATTTCTCATTGCATTTATTTGATCAAAAATACAGTAATATTGTGAAATATTATTACAATCTAAAATAACTGTTTTCAAATGTAATTTATTCCAGCGATATTTTCCTCATCATTACTCCTGTCTTCAGTGTCACATGATCCTTCAGAAATCACTCTAATATGATGATTTGAAGATCAAGACTTAAAGATAAATATAAAGACTGAATGTTGAAAACTACATAATATGGAAACAGTGATGCATGTTTTCTTTGGTGAACAGAAAGTTCAAAAGAACAACATTTATTAATATTCCTATTTTATCTCCCTGCTGTTGTGCGCTCTGAGAAAGGTTTTGTTTGCTAATGCAACGAATAGGCCTACAAATCCGAAACTTTTCCAATAGAGGGAATGCATTGACGTCACTTTCCTGCCGTAACAACCCCCCTCAGCCTGACTGAGTGGCTAAAGATCTACTGTGTGACTGGATTTAATAGGGGAAACTGCGAAAATGCGACTAAAACGAACAATTTTATCAATTCAAACTAAATGTTGGACTCAATATTGTGTTCCTTACAACTTACTAAAGATCCAGTGATCCATGGATATTGACGTGCAGCCAGGAATCGTGTCGCCTGACATTTATGTTTGCCTGATTTCGACACCGGGGAAATAAAAGCAATTTAGACCTAAACATAAAGCAAATTTGCCTGTGAACGCTTTATAGAAATACAATATAGGTAGGTCTAAATCCGGGTGATCACTTATGACAGTGTTATATATAGCCTATATATCATCATATCGTCCAGCCATTAAACTTTGTCGTTTTTTTTTAAAAAAAACATCCATAATGCAGAATATGCAATGATAGATTTTTAATTGATGAGTTGTTAATATATATATAACAATACAAAATATATGTGTATGGTTTTACAGCTAAATTCAGCATATTGACACAAAATGAAAACTGCAAATCCACCTTTCGCTGACTGGAGTCCAGTTGTTTCTGTGAATTGCAGCGATCCATTTGCTCCTCTTTCTATAGCAGTCTGTAAAAATATACCTCCGATTTTTTGTCAAATCTAGTTGTCGCAGTCAATCGCAAAGCTTTTTCACACTTTATATGTGTTGTGTTTGTTTTCCGCGGCATTCACGCTCAAAACATATACAGCCGCTTAGTCTTTTTGCCATTCACTATGATGCAGGCCGACGGTGACGTCACGCGCACACCCTCTATAAGCGTCACTAATTTACTATTTATGTATTCTGTGGCTAGCTATTTTTATTGTTTTTATTATTTATTTATTTTTTATTTAAATGGAATAATTGTAATGCATATGTATGGTGTGTGTGTGTGTATGTCCATATTTTTTGTTGTTTTTTTTTTTTTATGCTTATATTTTATGATATGAGAAATGTGTTAACCTTTCTAATTTCTGTTTGGTGTTTGAATGCATCTGACTAATTTTTGTAATTTACAATAAAAAAAAATTAAAAAAAAATATTAAAAAACTAACCATCTTTGATGGACGCAATTAAAAATCATGCAGGAATCACTTTGCGAGTGACTTCCTAGTGACTCGTTCTCAAGCGCACCTCCGCTGTGCTAAACCAGCCAGTGTAATCAGTGGTTCAGACCAGTGCCTGAGCGCTTTCACCGGCCGAGCGCAGTGGGTGTTCCTCAACAGAGCGTGTTAATTAGACAGGAGGCTCTTGCTGAGACTCTCAGAAGCAGGTGGGATGTTGGCTTCGTCTCTTCTCGCATCACACGAGGGATGCTTTCGTAACTGGCTTCATATCAAGGATTTAACACGCTTATAAGCACGAAAGCGGCTTTAGTCAAAACAACATGGGCTTCTTTTTGTCATCAGGTGACATGATTCTGTCGGGATTTGAATGACACGTAAAGTGACCAATCACAGTTTAGTTGTGTTTTTGAATGTTGATTAGTAGCTGGTCTGATCTGTAATAGACACAGAAAAACAGAAAATAGACTGAAAATAATTCTGATCATAATTACGATCCATCAAAAAAAAAAAAAAGCATAATGTACCGTTCATGTATATCTAGTAGAGCCAGACCGATATATCGGCCGATATTAGGCATTTTCCAAAATATCGGTATCGGTATCGTCATAATGGCCGATAAATGAATATTTAAAAAATAAAATAAAAATGGACGAAACACGCTTCAATCATCTCTCCTTGGCCTGTTATATTGAAAATGTATGTTTTACAATTTTCAGTATGACGTTATCTATTGCTAAATTATGGCTCATCATAGACTAGCTAACCACAAAGCTAGCTAATGCCACTATCATCAGTGGAAGACCGCTAACGTTAACATTAATGAGCTTGGAAACCACAATGAACTTTTTCTGCCTAAATAAAGTAACGATTACTGTATTTATAACTAGCATATCTCTAGTTACAGTCCCTGCAATGTAAAATGTAAGTTAGACTTGCGAGGAGTGAACATTTCGACATAGACAAAAAGTATCAAACGTATCTTGTGCAGAAAAGTTAGCTTTTCTTTTACACGTGTGTGAAATCCAACAATATTTAATAATAAAAAAAAATATCGGCCGATATATCGGAATGTCGGATTCAAAAGGATGATTAAAACATTGAAACAGCATTTCATTCAGTAACATTATGGTGCGTTCACACCGGACGCGAATAGCGCGTCAAATTACCGCGTCTTGTTTGACGCTTCACCACTTTATGTTAATTCGCGCGCCAAGAGTAAAACTGACGCGCGTAAAAACAAAAGTTTGCAGCAAAAGTTACGCACGCCAGAATCGAAACCTGTTGGCGGCCATCTTTTTTATATTGATCGAGCATTCATCGAGAGAGTCACCGCTCTGTATTTGCTCTGGAGAGCAGAACAGCGGCGTGGGGATCATCGTCGCCGTATTTGTATTTGCAAACCGTTTGGCGAGTTTCACCATTTGCTCGCTCCAGGAGCTGCGCTGGATGACGGCCGCTGTCAGCCGTACTTCCGCCTGTCCCGCGCCCAGTTTGATGACCTGTTGTCCCGCATCGGATCACCCTCGCCCTCATCCACCTAATCTGTCGTTTATTTTTGTTTTGATGATAAATAGAGCCAGCCTCCAAAAGTGATTTTTCTTCTCTTTCACGTCCAGACACGAACTAATGCACATGTTTGTTAGTTGTCTTTACATTATAATAATATTTCATATAATCTAGATATGGAATAAATAACATTCAATACAAAATGAAAGAATTCGCGTCAAACGCACAAATGGCACTAGCTAAATCATTCGCGCTTCACACGCCAGACGCTCAATTCGCACCATTCGCGCAAACGAGGCGTATTCGTGCCTACTGCGCTCTACGCCTCATTCGCGCCGCAGGAATTTTTTGAGCACGTAACGCGTCTTTGCATTGACTCATCATTGAAATCACTCGTGCTATTCGCGTCCGGTGTAAACGCACCATTAGGCAGTTTTGATTTATATGCTGTTTAATGTTTGATGATCACATTATTTTACATTGGCATGTGTTTATACAGTATGATATTGCTTGTTTCTGTTGTTTTGATCAGGAGATTCTGTATTCCTTAAGAAGATGTGTTGTAGCGCCCCCTACCGTGTAACAGTGAAAACACAGAAATCCGGCAATTTCCGTCAACGACGGGGAAGCGTTTTCTCATAAACTTTGGAAATTTCCATCAATGGCAGGAAAAGAGTTAAAATTATTCTAATTTTAAACAAAAATTGTGTTTTTAAAAAGTATGCTTTAAAACCGTGTCTACGCGGGACGTGACAAAGCGACCATTGCAAATATATTTGCTCTTCATGTCTGGAGCAAGCGTGCCGCACAAGCCCACAAAAGTGAAGCCAAAACGTCTCGATCGCCCCCCGGTGGCCGGTCCTAGTATAGGTCATAACCCCCACCTCCCCATGTTATTCAACAGGACGTGAGACCACTAAACAATTAAAATACACTTCACATATCCTTTTTCCAAAGATAGTTTCTGTCATTTAGTGTAGTTTATGTAATTTCAAATGTTTGTTTTTAACATAAGTTAGTATTTAGTTAGTTATTTGATGCTTTAAACACGGTGCTGTGACGTCATGATTGACAGCTGTGATTGACAGGTTGTCTGTGAGAAGTAGTCACTGCTGAAGTTTTTTTCATAATGTTGACTATGTGGTTAGTAGTTGTATTTACCTTATTTTAACGAGGTACTGAAATCAGCGGACATCATTGGAGACAAAGGCCACTTAAGAAATGTGCGGGGCTTGCAAAAGATTCAGCGAGAGTGAGGGCGCGGCCTTGATTTCGCGGCTTTACTTCCTGCTCACGACTGCGCATGTCTGGTCCCGAAAACGCAAAGTGCGCAGACTCAGCGCCATATCGGGACATTGGCGGCTTCAGTTCTCTCCGATGGAAAAGATCATATCAGAAATTGAATGGTAACGGTTTACAGTCGTGATTTGGTCTGTCGCATCATCCAGTGTAGACAGCATCACTGATTATAATGGGTTTTGAACTGGCTGATTTAAACCATGGTCTCCATGTTGGGCGATGGTGTCCGTGGAGATCGTGTGGTCGTTTAAACATCTCTAGAAATATTCACTTAGCAAACGCGCTGCTCTAGGTGGAGGATATTTATAGTGGAGAATGTTGCCAAGTGTTTGCAGAGTGTGTGTTTTTCTGCCTGTGGGTGTCACGAAAAGTCAACAAGGACTCACTGCTGAACCTTGGTTGTACTGTAGGTGTTATAATAAGCCCCAAACCTAATGTAGCACCTACTGTAAGTGTGTGACTGAGTCGGGGCTTACACACACCACAGATATGTGCATGTGTCTGAATGAGCATCAAGACACTTGAATGCTGTGAAAGCGTGCAGTGTTGTAAAAATGTGTAAATGTGGCCATGCAACATATGTTTGCAAATTGAAATTTACACGGTTTTTTTGCAGCATTACCTAATTTGCATAGTCAATTAGTGAATTGGACTTGATTTTTTTTTTATAATATCTTAATTTTACAATAACATTTGATACTATAGTTTACATGTTGCGACAAATTAAGCAGTCAAGCAGTTAGATTACTGTATCAATGTGTATTTACGGGACGTATATATCCAGAGCTGGGCTATAAAAACAAAAAAAATCACACATGAGATTTGCTATATGATATATATTGAGTAATCAAACAGATATCTGGTCTAAACCACATTGCAAATGCAACCAAGATGCATTGCAAATCGGATTGCACTCAAAGTGGCAAATTAAGACACATTAGGCTATGTGCATTGAAAGCCAAGTGCGATAAAAGGGCCAATTGGAGGGAAGATGATCCATTCTCCATTACAACGAGTACAGTGCCTTCGCAAAATTCATTAATAATTCACTCGCAACTGCAAGTTTTCATGAAAAGGCATGAATTGACTACAATCATAATCAGTTATTAATATTTTATTGGTTCTCTCTTGTTTTGCAATTTCTTTGCATAACAGCCTGGCCAAAAATGATATCCGCACAATTTGGCATGTTTCACTTATGTATGTTCACATGCACGACAGTAATCGAATTGATGGCTCAATCGGACTGAAAAGCCTTCATGTAAACACCTTAATCGATCACCCCCATGTCATCCAAGATGTCCATGTCTTTCTTTCTTCAGTCGAAAAGAAATTAAGGTTTTTGATGAAAACATTTCAATGATTTTTCTCCATATAATGGACTTCAATGGGGACCAAACGGTTCAAGGTCCAAATGAGAGTTTCATTGCAACTGTTCAAAGGGCTTTAAACGACACCAGACGATGAATAAGGGTCTTATCTAGCGAAACGATCGCTCATTTAAAAAAAAAAAAAAGTTTAAGTTTTATAAGCACAAATGCTCACCTTACTCTGTTCTGTGATACACGTTTGTGACTCTCCTGTTCGAACTCGTTCATCAAAATGAACAAATCTTTTTCTTTTGAGTCATGACTCTTATTCGTCGTCTGGTGTCGTTTAAAGCCTTTTGAAGCTGCACTGAAACTCTCATTTGGACCTTGAACCGTTTGGTTCCCAATGAAGTCCATTATATGGAGAAAAATACTGGAATGTATCATCAAAAACCTTAATTTCTTTTCGACTGAAGAAAGAAAGACATGGACATCTTAGACGACATGGGGGTGAGTAAATTATCAGCAAAGTTTTTTTTTAAAAGTGAACTACTCCTTTAAGTCAGCTGTTTATAACAAATAAAGAACCAGTGAAGGAGAATGGTTATGCGCAAACAGCAGCAAACTCTGTATATTCACATGTAAACACTATGTTCGGATTCATCAATCGAAATAAATTCAGTCTGACTGAAACAAAAGTTGTGCATGTAAACGTAACCACTGCATTAAAATAATTGACTCGAAGCAAAACTAGGCAGCTAACTCTTTAACAATTCTTAAACAAAGGAGATGCATAACGGAACGGCATACATACAAATATAACATTTCTCCAAATATGAGTAAAATTCCTGAGACACATTCACATTCACACTGAAGAATCTAATTATACTTCTCAGAGGAACAAATGTAATCTCTAGATTCCAGTGTATTGTGAAACAGAAGCTTTAACGTGTGAATGAGAATGTCACATGCTTAGACTGCCGAACTCTATCACTCCTCCTCCAACGCCGGCAAACTCGATGTCATTTACATCCTGATCCATTAGAAACATGCTCATCTCAACTCCATTGCCATACAGTGTGTGTGTGTGTTTTATTGTGTTTCTTTTAAAATGCAATTATAGCACAGATGTCATGAAAAATTCATGTTAAGTGCGTTTTGTTTTACGATCTAGCCCAGAGCGTCACAAACCCGTGGGCCGGCCTTGGGGGCGAGCAAATAATGACAGAATTTTCAGCTTTGGGTAAACAAGTCATTGAAATAGTTCAACTTTAACTTTACTTCTATATTTTTCTGACAGCCGAGTGGTGAAGAATGGTCCGAGCAGCGTTCCCGACTGTGTTTTAGATGGCCGATGCTGATACTGTAGTACAGAGAGAGAGAAAGAGAAAGAGAGAGAGAGAGAGAGAGAGAGAATTTTGAAATTTAATATACCTTTATTATAACAATTTAAGTCTTGGATTATTTACACTTCATCCAAATATTTTTTATTTTTTATTTTTTTTAAACACAGATATATTTAAAAAGTCAACACCAATTCATTTCGCTCACATAAAGTACACAATACCTCATTAACACACCAGATTTCTACAAACTTTGTTAAATAGTCCACCAACGTGAACGCAAACTCTACTTTTAGTGTAGCTGCCACAAGCCCCAAAAACATACAGTAGGAAACACGCTTATTGCATCCTGCCCTAGAAGCTTGGTTTTTCTTGTCTTCCATATTACTAATTTTGCAGTGCCTGATAAAAAATGTATTAAGACCAAAGTCCTTAATACCTAGGACCATAAACAAACAATTTAAAAGAAAAAAAACTCATCTAAAGATGAAAACCAATTGCTTGATGTGCTCGTCTAAAGAGAGAAAGAGAGAGAGAGAGAGAGAGATAGATTTTGTGCGGAGAACATGATTGAGTGTTAATGTCTGAGAGTCACAGGAAGAAAGGGGAAGTGGCCATGATGGTTTAATATCTCATTATACTTAATTATCCTCTCGCCCCATCAGACTTTTACGGAAGCCCTGAACCGCAACCTAAAAAAAAAAAAAGTCAGAAAAAAAAAAAAAAAAATCTGTAAAAAAAAAAAAAAAAAAATCTAGCATTTCGAGATTAAAGTCGAAATGTTTTCGAGATTAAAGTCGGAATGTTTTGAGATTAAAGTCGAAATGTTTCGAGATTAAAGTCGAAACATTGTGCATTCATAACAGTGCGCGTCCACTGGCTCAGAGCGCGGGCGTATGCGTGTGAAGTCGAACTGCCATGGATAAACACAAAATATAGCTTTTTACTTTTATCTGAATTACTTATCGTTATAAAATATAATGCGCCGGAATAGACTTTAGCCTATAGGAAAACCAACACGGAAAACACTTTTCAGACTGGATGGAGAAATCCAGCTTTATGAATGAATGAATGAATGAATGAATAGGGCATTTATATAGCGCTTTCATATATGCCTACACTCAAAGTGCTTTACAATCATATCAGAGAATCTCTCCTCAACCATAAGTGGTTATTAAATCTTAGGAAATCACAGGATCCGGCCAAATGATTGGATACAGAATGATGCACTTAAAATGTATCCAGTATTTACGGTGAAGAGGGAGACCGAACAGTTACTGTTGTGTTCTCGACCCAGATAGTGTTGACTAGACGAGCACGAAAACACCTCAGAAACACTGGCACTAGCACGTGTGACGTGTGTAGAATTTTGTTGAAAGCCCAGATAAAATTAAAAAGCTACTATTTTGTGTTTATCCATGGCAGTTCGACTTCACACACACACACGCGCGCGCGCTCTGAGCCAGTGGACGCGCACTGTTATGAATGCACAATGTTTCGACTTTAATCTCGAAACATTTCGACTTTAATCTCGAAATGCTAGATTTTTTTTTTTTTTTTTTACAGATTTTTTTTTTTTTAACTGATTTTTTTTTTTTTTTTTTTTAGGTTGCGGTTCAGGGCTTCCGTAGACTTTCTCCTAGTCAGCAAAATAAAAAAAAAAAAAAAAATGTCCTTCTTCCATTTTAACCTCCAAACCGCTGTTTTTTTTAAACTATAAACCACACGTAGTTTAAATAATAGTTGATTTTTCCATACCGGGAGCGTTGTAGGGGGCTTCGGCCTGTATCATGTGTAGTTGTGAGCGTGGACGGCAGTGACAGCACGTGAAGGGCTCGCTGAGTGAAGAAGTCCTCATATTCCCAGTTGCTGGATCACTTTCAACCTCGCCATTGTCATTGAGCTTCAGAAACGGCCCTCCTGAGGAGTGTTTACAGTCATGCACAACGGAGCGTCCTCTTCATCTTCATCTTCATCAGCCAGCAGGTTAATGTGAGCACAACCCCGCCGGGCTGAAGGAGGCTCGATGACAGTCACGAGAGGCTGTGCACAGGGACTACACTTCAGCGAGCGAGTTGCTCAGGTCACTCTGTTGGCACAGAGATCTTCCCTGTACACCTGCGTACTGTAATGCATGACAACGTAATGTCTTAATAATAAGCTTTTTGAGGTCTTTAAGATAATTTTTGCAGGTGTTTCGGTCAAAAAAACTTTTGCTGATAATTTACTCACAATAAGATGTGCATGTCTTTCTTTCTTCAGTCGAAAAGAAATTAAGGTTTTTGATGAAAACATTCCAGGATTTTTCTCCATATAATGGACTTCAATGGGGTCCAAATGGTTCAAGGTCCAAGTTAGAGTTTCAGTGCAAACTGCAAACTGTTCAAAGGGCTTTAAATGATTTCAGACGATGAATAAGGGTCTTATCTAGCGAAACGATCGCTCATTTCAAAAATAAATAACAAAGTTTAAGTTTTATAAGCACAAATGCTCGCCTTGCTCTGTTCTGTGATGCGCGTTCGTGACTCTCCTGTTTGAACTTGTTTATCAAAATTAACGCATCTTTTTTCGTGTCATTTTGTTCATTCAACGAATGAAACGAACGAATTGACTCAGAAAAAGATTTGTTCATTTTGATGAACGAGTTCGAACAGGAGAGTCACGAATGTGCATCACAGAACAGAGCAAGGCGAGCATTTGTGCTTATAAAACTTAAACTATTAAGTTATTATTAAGTTACTATTGTTATTTTTTTTTAAATGAGCGATCGTTTCGCTTGATAAGACCCTTATTTATCGTCTGGAATCGTTTAAAGCCCTTTGAACAGTTTGCAGTTTGCACTGAAACTGTCTTTTGGACCTTGAACCGTTTGGTTCCCATTGAAGTCCATTACATGGAGACAAATCCTGCTATAAGCTGACAAAAATAGCAATGCTCAAATATCAAAGCAAAAATGGCCAACATGACGTAATTTAATAAATAATACCTCGAAAATAACAAATAATAATGAATTAATATAGAACCGGTCAAACTTGAACTTTGCTTGCATAATTCTTCGCACATGCTTGTGTTCCCAGCGCACTCTTCTGTGTGTGAATGAATAAAACATAAATGTGAGCACATCTTGAGCATGTCATTGATTTTCTCCACACCTGCAGTCCCAGTGCAGTCGAATGAGCCTCCTCTTGAACTACACCTTATTCATTAGAAAGTGTGTACTGTGTCCTGCAATTTACTCTTCAAAGTGTGATGTACTGGAGAGGAAACACTGAATTCCACGGGGAAGCAGTGGATTTGTTTGATCACATCCTGATTAAAAAACACATCTTGAAGGGCTGCTAATTAAAGCTGTGGTGATCTGTGTCTGTGTCTGGGAATTCAGACCAAAGGCCGGTGCGATTATTAAAGGCATGGCTGAACAAATGAGCCATATGTCAGATTATTGTTCTCCTGGGGGAAATGCATTGTGGGAATGAATGTTGACCACTCAAGCTCGTCTGCTGAATATGCCCGTTCTTATAACAATGTTGCCAGGGGTGCTGGCACATAATCTTAGTGTATTCAGTGGACATTTCTGAAACTCTATAACTCAGGCATTTTCTAGTTTTCGGAGAGTCAACAATGAAACTTTCACTGAAGGATTTTTTTCTCTTAGACTTTCTATTTTGGCTCCAAATGAATATGGATTGATGGATGGATGGATGTTGTAGATAGATAGATAGATAGATAGATAGATAGATAGATAGATAGATAGATAGATAGATAGATAGATAGATAGATAGATAGATAGATAGATAGATAGATAGATAGATAGATAGATAGATAGATAGATAGATAGATAGATAGATAGATAGATAGATAGATAGATAGATAGATAGATAGATGTTGTAGACAGATAGATAGATAGATAGATAGACAAATAGATAGATAGATAGATAGATAGATAGATAGATAGATAGATAGATAGATAGATAGATAGATAGATAGATAGATAGATAGATAGATAGATAGATAGATAGATAGATAGATAGATGATAGATAGATAGATAGATCGATAGGTAGATGATAGATAGATAGATAGATAGATAGGTAGATGATAGATAGATAGATAGATAGATAGATAGATAGATAGATAGATAGATAGATCATTTCTATTTTGTAAATAAAATCAATGCTTTCAAATAGGAGAAAAACAGATAGCTTGTCTTCCTTTATAAATTACTTAAAAAGAAATATAATGCAAGAAAGCACGTCTGGATCACTCAAACGTTCCGGCAATAAGCCTTCATCAGTGAATCATATTTTATAAATAATAGCCATGCATAAAACTGTATTTTTCTCCCAAATACCTGCAGGAAAAGGCCGGTTCTTCGGCTTCCGTCTGCCGGCTTTGAAGCTGTTGGGAACCAGTAAGCAGTCTCTCCCGCAGGACGACCCCGACTCCATCATGGTGGACTCGCCCAGGGCCAGCGACGACTCTGAGGTCGTGACGGACGTCCGCTCGCACGCGAAGGACGGCTCCAGTCCAGCGGACGCCAACGACACGCGGGCGCTCATCAGCTCCAGCCCTCACTCCTCCCCCGTTCCCCTCGACCAGTCCTCTCCCAGTCTGCCCTGGGATCAGCCCAGTCCCTCTCTGACCTGCCTGGCCCAGTCCCTCTCCAGAGACAGCATGTTCAGCCGGAGACGGGCCTCCTCCGTTCACGACATCGAAGGCCTGAGCACCAACTCCAAACGTCTGTTTGTGGACACACACACAACTGAAGGTGAGCACTGAGATTCAGGATGCACATTGACTGATAAGATTGAAGAAAAACTAAATACATCTCTAATTTAATATTATATATTACAAATCTAATTTCTTCTATTATATACAGTATATATAGACACACAATTAAATTGTACAATTAATGAACTCAACTGTCATAACACGCATTTTCCTCATTTTCTTCTTTTAATCTTTACACTCCTCCACTTCAGACTATGTACGCGGTCTAAAAGGTAACGTTGAATTCTGTATGAATGTACAAGTCTTGATGTTATTTTTAGGCTCTACTAGAACAGGTTTTCATGCTTGAATGTTCAAAAAACACATTGACATTATTGCGGCTCCTCTCCTCCCAGTCTGTCAGTAACGCTCTGTTTAGTTCCTGTCTCTATGAAGCCCCTCCTTCTGAAAAGAACACTGTGCTCTGATTGGTCAGCTGGACCAGTGAGTTGTGACATACATTTTTAGGTCAAACCGTTCTTGTCTGTCAGTCATATAATGGAGGTCTATGGTCACCACCTCAAAGAGCATTCACAGAGAAGTCCAAATTAAACATAATTTAATGACTCGTAAATGATCTGTGTCTGGGAATTCAGACCAAAGGCCGGTGCGATTATTAAAGGCATGGCTGAACAAATGAGCCATATGTCAGATTATTGTTCTCCTGGGGGAAATGCATTGTGGGAATGAATGTTGACCACTCAAGCTTGTCTGCTGAATATCCCCGTTCTTATAATAATGTTGCCAGGGGTGCTGGCACATCATCTTAGTGTATTCAGTGGACATTTCTGAAACTCTATAACTCTAGTTTTCGGAGATTCAACACTGAAACTTTCACTGAAGGATTTTTTTCTCTTAGAGTTTCTATTTTGGCTGATAATTTTTTGTTAAAAAAGTTTGAAATATCCAATAAATTTCGTTCCACTTCATGATTGTGTCCCACCGGTTGTTGATTCTTCACAAAAAATTACAGTTTTATATCTTTATGTTTGCAGCCTGAAATGTGGCAAAAGGTCAAAAAGTTCAAGGGGGCTGAATACTTTCGCAAGGCACTGTATATGATCAAAAACACAGTAAAAACAATAATATTGTGAAATACTGTATTATTAAAACACCCGTTTTCGACAGGTGAAACTAGAAAAAATTTTGAATATGGTGCGAAAGTTAATTTATTTCGGTAATTCAACTTAAAAGATGAAACTAATAGACTCATTGCAAGCAAAGTGAGATATTTCAACGCTATCTCACGACCAATTCATACGAATTCTTACGAGTGACTAAAAAGTGGCTAATTGGTACTAATTCATACGAGCTCACTCGTACGAATTCATTCACATGATGGGTAGGTTTAGGGGCGGGGTCAGGGGTACACTCTTAGAAGAAAAGGTTCTATATAGAACCTTAAAATGTTCTATCAGCAATATGTATTTGGAACCCCTAAAAGGTTCTATAAACTCTTAAAAAAAGGGTTCCTCTGGGTTCTATATAGAACCCTGGGGTTCCATACTTGGCCAATAGAACCTTTTACCAAAAAAATGGTTCTATATAGTGATAATGCAGGTCTATGGTCACCACCTCAAAAAGCATGCACAGAGAAGTCCAAATTAAACATGATTTAATGACTCGTAAATGTAAGTACACATTGATGGCCTAAGACACGAAACGAGCGGTTTGTGTGAGAAAAACAACACTATTTATATCGTTTTTACCTCTTGTTACCACAGGCACGTCTAAGTGATCTGAAGGCGCGGAAAGCACCGGAAGTGATCTCTCATGCGGTTGCAAAAAAAATTCAACGTTGTCTGTTGATATATCGAAATCGTCTTCCATTGCGATTTCGTGTATATCTAAATATGTTTTGTGAAGGATAACACTTCTGAAATCTCTCTCAGGCCGAAGCAACCCTTTTTTATGGCCAACTTATGTTAATATCGAAGCAGCCTCTGTATAACTAAAGGAGATGCGTTTTGAATGAATACCCCAAATGGTACTTTTAGTCCAGTTTTCAACCTAATAACTAAAAAATCCAGATGAAACCTGTTATCTTTCCTCAAAAGCGCATTCAGAATACAGATCAGAAGCATCCGTCACAGTGTCTGGGACGTCATGGCGTTTCGTGATTATCCATTTTCAGCCTGATTTCTCTTCTCAGCTGTTATTGATGTCTTGATTAGATCATACAGAACATTTGCTGCTCTTTCAATAACGCTCGAGTCCGGACCTTCTTGAATTAAGGTGGATTAGAATGGCTCAGACTTGAACAGGCAGTTCCTCTTCACGTCCCATTGAACGAGACTGATGCGCCGGCTCAGAGTCAGGACAGAAAATCAATGCTACATGCTGAATGACTTCCATCAGCGGTTAACCAGCACTGCCACTTTCACTTTTAGAGGACGTTTCTTTAATCAAAGCTTGAATTATTCCAAGAGAGGTTGAGCGTTACTCTTATTTATCAGTTGTCTATTATATTGTACATGATTTTAATGGATGCTTAAAGATGTTTGCTTTAAGCTTGGATGATGATTTTTATGAAAAGTTTGAAGTATCACATGTACGTTTTTATTCAACTGTAACACTGTGTTGAAAAATGGTTCATTCAAATGGTTCATTAAACCAAGCAAACAATATATTCAAGTCAACATAAAGGCTGGGTGATATTAATAATAATTAAATAATAATTATACATACTTTATATATATATATATATATACTCTTAGAAGAAAAGGTTCTATCAGTGCTACGTATTTGGAAACCCTAAAAGGTTCTATACACTCTTAAAAAAGGGTTCCTCTGGGTTCTATATAGAACCCTGGGGTTCCATACTTGGCCAATAGAATCTTTTACCCAAAAAAAATGGTTCTATATAGAACCATTTTGGAGTTCCATATATGAAGCGGGGGATGGAACCATTTCTGGTTCTAAATAGAACCATTTCTTCTAAGAGTGTATATATATATATATATATATATATATATTCTGAAATTGTAAATACTGAAATTAAAAGCAATATTTACCTCCATATAATTTTTATTAAAACATATGAAAATATATAATGCGGTGCTGAGCAATCTATGAACTTTGTGATGGCACAAATGAATCACTGAATCAATGAATTGAAATTGACAGCTTGAACAAATGCACAGAAATGAATCAAACTTATCAACGCTAATGTCGTTGTAGGTTTTTTTTTTTGTAAGAATGCAAAAAATGAACGATTGTGAAACTAGTCTAAAGATTTCTAGATTATTTTTAGGAAACTTAAAGGAATAGTTTTTCTATGAGTGACAATTTTGTCATTGTTTATCCAGTCTATACAGGTTTGATGTTCATACTGTAAATGATGGCAGAATTTCCACTTCTGGTTGAACTAAAAGTTTAATGGCCAATTGCAAATCAACAATATTCATATTAAACAAAGGTTAATCGCCCAGCCCTCTGCAAGATGAACAAGAATTGTGTCTGATATTCACAGGCCCTACTTTACTCTTCTCCTTCAGGCCCATTCAACCATCTGAAGTCCAGTCTGCTGGGATCCACCTCAGACTCGAACCTGAACAAATACAGCACCATCAACAAGATCCCGCTCATCGCGCTCAACTTCTCTGAAGCCAACGATAAGAAAGCGCCTTCCCCTCCGTCCTCAGAGAAAACCATCATAGCACCAAAGGTCAAAGACAGAACACACAACGTCACAGAGAAGGTCACGCAGGTGAGAATGCAAACGCCGAACATGAGTTTAATCCAACGCTGTTTACTTTCTTTATACACGTGTCTGGTCTTATTGTGAACGATTCCGTTGAAAATTGCTCAGCAAACCTGCATTTATATGATCAAAAACACAGTAAAAACAGTAATATTGTGAAATACTGTATTATTAAAACACCCGTTTTCGACAGGTGAAACTAGAAAAAAATTTGAATATGGTGCGAAAGTTAATTTATTTCAGTAATTCAACTTAAAAGATGAAACTAATAGACTCATTGCAAGCAAAGTGAGATATTTCAACGCTATCTCACGACCAATTCGTACGAATTCTTATGAGTGACTAAAAAGTGGCTAATTGGTACTAATTCATACGAGCTCACTCGTACGAATTCATTCATGTGATGGGTAGGTTTAGGGGCGGGGTCAGGGGTACACTCTTAGAAGAAAGGGTTCTATATAGAACCTTAAAAGGTTCTATCAGCGATATGTATTTGGAACCCCTAAAAGGTTCTATACACTCTTAAAAAAGGGTTCCTCTGGGTTCTATACAGAACCCTGGGGTTCCATACTTGGCCAATAGAACCTTTTACCAAAAAAAATGGTTCTATATAGAACCATTTTGGAGTTCCATATATGAAGCGGGGGATGGAACCATTTCTGGTTCTAAATAGAACCATTTTTTTCTAAGAGTGTAGGTCATTCGTATGAATTCATACGAATTGGCCAATTCGTAAAATATGTACGATTTAGCAAAAATTTAGAAATTCACAATATTCTAATTTTGAATTTGGGGTTTTCATAATCTGTAAGCCATAATCATCAAAATTACAACAAATAAAGGTTTGAAATATCTCACTTTGCACGTAATGAGTCTGTATAATATACTAGTTTCACCTTTTAAGTTGAATTACTGAAATAAATGAACTTTTGCACGATATTCAAAGTTTTAGTTTTACATAATATTAGTTTTAGCAAATATTTCTTATTATCAATATTGAAAAAAATGTTGTGCTGCTTCATATTCTTGTGGAAATCGTGATACATTTGTTCAGGATTCTTTGAAAGTTCAAAAGAACAGGAATTATTCGAAATCTTTTGTAATCTATTTACTGTCACGTTTGAACAAATAAATGTGTCCTTACTGAATAAAACAAGAGTATTCATTTCTTTAAAAAGAAAAGAAAAAAAACAACGCAATTTTGGACGCTAAATCACAAATAATTAATTTAATATAATATATACGACCTGATATAGGGCTTTTAAAAGCGTGAAATGAATGTGAATGCTGACAGATATATATCATAGACCCACTTGGTTCTGAACGTTTCACATTGTCTTTAACAGAGTAAGATACGTTGTTTTCCCTTCATGTTTTTCAATAAGGCCCTCAGGTGAGGATGTGCTTTTGCTCTATTTCTCCTCCATGGAGTTTGAGTTAATCAATGTGTCACGAGCGTAATCTATTTGAAATATTGCATGCGTCAAGTACTTCATGATTCGATTAGAAATCCAATAGTCTTGTGAACGAGCACAAACAAACTGTAACAAATTCTCCTGCATAATTTCCCTACTACACGTCGTTTATACATTAAGTGCCGCTAACAACATAAGTATGCAAATAAATGCTAATGAGGATACTACTTAACCTAGGGGGTATTAAGATGACAGCAAGAATACAGGGCAATAACCAGTAATTACTGTTTGAATCTTCCATACCCCAGCCATATTTAGCATCTTTTTCTGGCACCGAAATGCATCAGAGGAGCATGCGAGCATGAAGATGGATTTTCTACCTCTGGGAAATTAATCTCCAAATATTGTCAAAACACGATTCGGTAACACTGCGATGGTTTCTGTGTGAGTGTAAAGGGATCCACTGAAGGCAAGTTGTAGAGAAGAACCCGAGGCGCATTTATTATTACAAGCAAAATTACAGTAGAGCATTGCCGCTTGCAACACCAAGGATATGGGTTCGATTCCCAGGGAAAGCAAGAACTGATAAGAAGGTAAAAGTGTACCTTGAAATGCAATGTAAGTTGCTTTGGATAAAAGCGTCTGCCAAATTCATAAATGTAAATTTATGAACCACGTTTTGTCAAAAAAAAAAAAATAAATAAAAATCACACGATAAAACGAACCGGAAATGATGCGAAACAGCACACGCGCCAATACCCCGTGAAGAAGACGAAGAACACAACACGCGAATATGTATATCAGACCAAAACTAGTGCTGCAAACTGTTTGCGCGATGATTTGCTCTGAGAAAAAAATGCAAAAAAAAAAAAAAAAAAAGATTTACCCGACGACCTCAACCCATGCTTTGCTCTGATTGGCTGTAGCTCATGATATCACGCGAGGTTGAGTCGTGCGACAGCTCTGGATATTTTTCTGGGCTCGGGCATCTCGCGTCTGCGAGCGTCTTTGATGCGTTGTTGGCTCTTTCATTCTAACAGATTGGCGTGCTTCATCGCCCGCTAATCCCCCGCGATTTGCACACGATAACACCCTGACCTGTCGGCGAACTCAACGATTTGAAAATCGGGCTTAAAATCATGTAGTGTGAACTAGGCTTAAAGGGATAGTTCACTTTGAAATTAAGTGTTGATATGTTTTATCTTACCTCAAGGGCAGCCAAGATGTAGGTGTCTTTGTTTACACAGCATTTTCAATTTTGACACTTTTCAGTCAAACCGTTCTTGTCCGTCAGTCATACACTGGATGCTAAGGGGGTCCACCAAAGAGCATGCACAGAGAAGTCCAAATTAAACATGATTTAATGACTCGTAAATGTAAGTACACATTGATGGCCTAAGACACGAAACGAGCGGTTTGTGTGAGAAAACCAACAGTATTTATATCGTTTTTACGTTTTTATATCGCTTCGGTCTGCGCATGCGCCGGAAGTGATCGCTTGCGTGCCGACGTCACTCTTTGTTTATACAGAGATTTCGGAAGTTTTACCTTTCACTAAACATATTTAGATATACGGGAAACCGCAATGGAAGACGATTTTGGTATATCTAAATATGTTTAGTAAAAGGTAAAACTTACGAAATCTCTGTGTAAATATTGAGTGACGTCACACGCAAGCGATCACTTCTGGCGTAATTGAACTGATTCAGTTCGGTTCAGTTGGACATTGAACAACTGATTCAGGTCACTTGGACGTCACTGTGATTACACGAGGTAAAAAACGATATAAATACTGTTCGTTTTCTCACACAAACCGCTCGTTTCGTGTCTTAGGCCATCAATGTGTACTTACATGTACGAGTTATTAAATCATGTTTAATTTGGACTTCTCTGTGCATGCTCTTTGAGGTGGTGACCATAGACCTCCATTATATGACTGACAGACAAGAACGGTTTGACCTAAAAATATCAAAATTGAAAATACTGTGGAAACAAAGACGCCTACATCTTGGATGCCCTTGAGGTAAGATAAAACATACCAAAAATTTATTTCAAAGTGAACTATCCCTTTAAGGCTACATCTACAAGTTAATCCGGATACATTTGAAAATGGCATTTTTGTTTAAAAACTCCCTCCGTCCACACTAGCGTGTTTCAGGAGTTTTCCGACATTTCAGTTTGGATGATAAACTTTTAGAAAACTCCTGATAACGCTAAATTCACCTTACCGCCCATGTGGGAAAACTCACAAAACTCACTGAGATGATACAGACAGAAAAATAAATGAAGAGTTCAGATGCAAAAGCCTCTAAGTGCCATTTGAAATTTTCTCCTAGAATGATGATTTTTATCAAGCTTGTATATTTAAGTTCAGTAATTTCACTTAATTAACAATTAATAGGTAATCTTTATTGCAATTTAAGTGAAATTACTGAACTTAAATATACAGGCTTGATAAAAATGATCATTCTAGAAGAAAATTTCAAATGGCACTTAAAGGCTTTTGCATCTGAACTCTTCAAATAATAAAGTTATCGTGCAGTTCTTCTGACAGGATCATTTTATTTAGCAAAATATCTCAGCGTTCGCTGATGCGTCCAGGTCGCTCTCGCTCACCATTATATGTTTGGTCTAAAACGCGACTGCTCTCATGTTTTGCAACAGGACAGCAAATATAAGTACATTTTCTATCATCTTTGCAGGACTGTGATATGAAGAGTGTGCAAAGTAAAATATTTTTAGCAACAGTGTGAAAGTGAATAGCACGTAACTGGCACAATACCGGTATAAACATGAATATCTATCGATACAATATGCGTCACATGACAAAACTTACGTCATCGTTTTTAAATACCGAAAACAGCATTCTCAAATGTATCCACTTTGGAGAGAGTTTTCAAAAAGCTTTGTTTTCATTCATTAAAATCAAGCCAAAACGTCGAGAAAAAGTCAAACAAAAACGCATTAGTGTGGACAAGGCCTAGGAGAAACACTGTGAAGTTGACTTTTTAGCCACTGGCTTGATGTACTGATACATTAACAGCAATAAATGACTTTGAGACAAAGATCGTCTGATTCATTGTACATGAATCACTATATATATATATATTTGAAGGATTAGGCGTTAGAGTTAAAACGGTTACTTACTGTCTGTCCATATCGTACAATAAAAGTCTGTTAGCAAAGCATGCGCCGAAATTACGACTGATTTATCAAAGAATCTCAGTGAAATGCACAGAGACATTCACATAGCACTTTTCTAGCATTCGTATCCTTTGGATGCCGATGTTATTTTTAGCGTAGTGATCCTCCAGTGGGCGGGGCTAAAGACGTGATGATGTTGGTCTGATTCTGCAGAGGTGGTCTTTCCTCGCACTATTACGTCATTATGTGACAAAAATCTGAGACAAAGTCATTTTCGGAGATTGGTTTCAATAAAGCTGTTATTGGACTAACAAGAAACTCTTGAGTTCTGAAACTTTTAGGATGTTTTTATAGTATAGTGACCTCTCACTTGTCAAAACATCAAGGAAAATTTGTTTTCTCAATTCACAACCTCTTTTAGGCATCATAGGCATGCGTTTTAAATGGGAAGATCATTTTTGGCAAAGTCTAAGGCAACACTGCATTCCACGTAGAAACGTTAATTCGAAGTATACTACCGTTCTTGTGTGGAAGAACCAAGGTTAGTGACTTCTGGAAATATCCTTCAAGGAAAGTCAAGGCATGGCGCTGTAAGGCTGTAACATGGAGTACTGGGTCAAAGCTCGCTGTAATGCGTCCGCCTCTCGGCCAGCCGGGATGGAAGTCAATGACAGCCCATCAGAAGCCCTCACTTCAGAAGTTGACTCGTTCACTGCGGTCATTTAACTTGTCACGTCTGAGTGATTCTCACATTGCCTTCCCCGACCTGCCTGGACGTGTGAGAGCCTGCAAGAGAAAAAGATACATAATTCATTACTTTCTTAGAAGAGAAAGAGAGAGAGAAGTCGACTACGGCAACTGATCACTGCTGCTGCCGTCATAATTTCTAATAAAGTATTTATCAGGAAAAGACACCTCATTTGCTGACTGTCAAAGTTGGTTAAACCCTGCAGTAAGGTGTGTGTGTGTGAGTTCATTTAGAGTTCAATTACAGAGACACAATGCTGGATTATCGACTATTATCATCCTAATGTTTATACCAGGGGACTTCTGCTGTTCAATAGCTTTGCAAAATAGTAAAATTAAACCTCAGTAGTGTCTTCGTCTTTCTATGCAAGCTTCGAAAAACAATGGTTATCGCAGTTAATTAATTTCTACTAAGTGTTTTTTGTATTAATGGTTTGAATTAGTTTTTATTCATAGATTTTCTGTTTTCAGTTTAATTTAATAATAAAAATTAATGCAAAATTATATGTCCAAGAATCAGATTCTTGGCAGACAATTGTGTCACCAGAACTGCTTTGAAAATGCGGTAACACTTTTCAATAAGGTTCATTAGTTAACATTAGTTAATGTATTTACTAACATCAACTAACCATGATCAATACATTTGTTACAGCATTTGTTCATCTTTGTTAATGTTAGTTCATACAAATACAGCTGTTCATTGTTAGTTCATGTTAGTTCACGGAGCATTAACTAATGTTAACAAGATTTTAATCAAGTATTAGTAAATGTTAAAATTAACATTAACAAAGATCAATAAATGCTGTATATGTGCAGTTTATTATTAGTTCATATTAACTAATGTAGTTAACTAATGTTAACTGACGAACCTTATTGTAAAGTGTTACCGAAAATGCTAAACAGCCACAGAGATGTAAGACATTTCACTGTCAAAATGAATATGCTTTATCTAATCAAAAAAATTGTGGCAAAAGATTACAAACAATATTATTAATTAAATTTAACAAATTAGAATTGAGGAATAATTAATCAAATTAATTCCTTAAAAGTTAACCATTTAAAATGAGTAAAACTTACAACAACCACCAAAAAAACATACATTTAAGTCACCATTATGGTGATCGGTGTTCGTTTTAGGTTTGTTTTAAAATGACGGTTCTGCTTGTTAACATCAGGTGTCTTCAATGTTGGCAATATAAAATAAAGAGTTCTCAATTAATCTTTGACGTCTGTCTGTTAGTGAGATATTTTTGTTAAATTTTTTGGTGTAAACTTTACTCATTTTAAATGGTTTACTTTTAAGGAATAATTTGATTAATCATTACTCAATTCAAATTTGTTGATAAATTACTAATTTATTAATAATATTGCTTGTAATCTGTTGCCACAATTCTATTGATTAGATAAAGCATATGCATTTTTACAGTGTATAAAATAACAGTATAAGAGTTAGTTTTAATGTGATAATTAGTATCTATTTATTCTTTAGATATTTTTTTAATTCTTTTAGCTTTCAATTATTCTTTTAGCTTTCATTGTTGTTAAATAGTAATCAAAAGTAAATTCACTTGCAGTGAGCATCAAAATTTACTACCCGCTTCACGAATGGCATTAAGACAAAGGACATCCAATTGCTTGAATAGCATAAATCATATTTCAGTGTGTGGAAAACAAGGGTTTATGAATGTCTTGCGCACCCTTTTGTCCTTGAGAAGTGCTCAGATAACTTCAGAATCGACCTGAGATGCATGACAACTTTATAATCCAAAAAGCTATATGCAATCAGAGCATTGCTGACAGCAGAGACGGTCTGTACTGTGCAACTATAGAGAAATGGATGAATATTTATGTCATGCTCTGAGGCTCCCTGACATGGTACACTTATGAAATGTGAAGGAACTCTGTTGTGCTGGCCCTGTTCATGAAATATTGCATCAGCTGGAAAGAAACAGATGACAACTACAGCAAAATATATGTGAAACTGTCACATACTGCATTATGATGATGGGCCTGTGCACATGTAACTGACAGCTGTCAAGTAATGCAACATAAACAGTTATTGTTAGAGATTTTTTAATAATCCAGAAATGTTTGGATCTCAATATCGAAATTCACAAATCAGCATTTTTTGGGAAATGCACAAATCAGCAAATTGTTTACCGCACTTTCCCCATCGACAGTGCACTACTTGAAAAACTGAAAAATTGCTACTAAACTAAAACCGAAACGTTTACACAGAATTATACGGTATATTTAAATGGTAGCATTTACTTTTAAATTGAAAAAAAGTTTGAGAAGTTATACTTGACTTTTTTACTGTAAAAATAAATAAATAATAAAAAGAGTTAAAAATTATACATAACTCAACTTAGTTTTTGTCAAACTGAAAATGATCAAATATAGCTGCTAGCAGCAATGATCAGAAGCAGAATAAGGAGCTAAAAATCAAAGCAGCGAGCATCGGGCAAATAAATACATAAATACCATCACTTGACAATTACATATAACCTTTGAGTGTAAACAATGCCAAATTATGTATTCTTTCTGTTATTATTATTATTATGCAAATTAATATTATTAATTCAATTTTAACATCTAATGCAGATGGAATGAAGTTTATAATTACTGTAGTTCTGTCATGAAAACTCTCGTAGTGTTTGGCATTGAAAAAGGATGAGACAATGCTTGGTCTCGGTGGAATAGCTCTGCTGCTGCTGCTGTTATTGCTGCTGCTGTTGTTGCTAATGTTGGTTATTGCTGCTGCTGTTATTGCTGCTGCTGTTATTGCTGCTGCTGCTGTTATTGCTGCTGCTGTTATTGCTAATGTTGGTTATTGCTGCTGCTGTTATTGCTACTACTGTTATTGCTGCTGCTGCTGTTATTGCTACTACTGTTATTGCTGCTGCTGCTGTTATTGCTAATACTGTTATTGCTACTACTGTTATTGCTACTACTGTTATTGCTGCTGCTGCTGTTATTGCTGCTGCTGCTGTTATTGCTACTACTGTTATTGCTACTACTGTTATTGCTGCTGCTGCTGTTATTGCTACTACTGTTATTGCTGCTGCTGCTGCTGTTATTGCTACTACTGTTGCTGTTATTGCTACTACTGTTATTGCTACTACTGTTATTGCTGCTGCTGTTATTGCTACTACTGTTATTGCTGCTGCTGCTGTTATTGCTACTACTGTTATTGCTACTACTGTTATTGCTGCTGCTGTTATTGCTACTACTGTTATTGCTGCTGCTGCTGTTATTGCTACTACTGTTATTGCTGCTGCTGTTATTGCTACTACTGTTATTGCTGCTGCTGCTGTTATTGCTACTACTGTTATTGCTACTACTGTTATTGCTGCTGCTGTTATTGCTACTACTGTTATTGCTGCTGCTGCTGTTATTGCTACTACTGTTATTGCTGCTGCTGCTGTTATTGCTACTACTGTTGCTGTTATTGCTACTACTGTTATTGCTACTACTGTTATTGCTGCTGCTGTTATTGCTACTACTGTTATTGCTGCTGCTGCTGTTATTGCTACTACTGTTATTGCTGCTGCTGTTATTGCTACTACTGTTATTGCTGCTGCTGCTGTTATTGCTACTACTGTTATTGCTACTACTGTTATTGCTGCTGCTGTTATTGCTACTACTGTTATTGCTGCTGCTGCTGTTATTGCTACTACTGTTATTGCTGCTGCTGCTGTTATTGCTACTACTGTTGCTGTTATTGCTACTACTGTTATTGCTACTACTGTTATTGCTACTGCTGCTGTTATTGGTGCTGCTGTTATTGCTACTACTGTTATTGCTGCTGCTGTTATTGCTGCTGCTGTTATTGCTACTACTGTTATTGCTGCTGCTGCTGTTATTGGTGCTGCTGTTATTGCTACTACTGTTATTGCTATAACAGTAGTAGCAAATAACAGTAGTAGCAATAACAGCAGCAGCAGCAGCAATAACAGTACTACTGTTATTGCTGCTGCTGCTGTTATTGCTGCTGCTGTTATTGCTACTACTGTTGCTGTTATTGCTGCTGCTGCTGCTGTTATTGCTACTACTGTTATTGCTACTACTGTTGCTGTTATTGCTGCTGCTGCTGTTATTGCTAATACTGTTATTGCTACTACTGTTATTGCTGCTACTGCTGTTATTGCTGCTGCTGTTATTGCTGTTGCTGTTATTCCTGCTGCTGTTATTGCTGCTGCTGCTGTTATTGCTGTTGCTGTTATTCCTGCTGCTGTTATTGCTGCTGCTGCTGTTATTGCTGTTGCTTTTATTCCTGCTGCTGTTATTGCTACTACCGTTGTTACTATTACTGTTATTGTTGCGGCTGCTGCTGTTATTACTATAACTGTTATTGTTGCTGCTGCTGCTGTCATTACTATTACTGTTATTGTTGCGGCTGCTGCTGTTATTACTATAACTGTTATTGTTGCTGCTGCTGCTGTCATTACTATTACTGTTATTGTTGCGGCTGCTGCTGTTATTACTATAACTGTTATTGTTGCTGCTGCTGCTGTCATTACTATTACTGTTATTGTTGTTGCTGCTGCTGTTATTGCTGCTAGTGCTGCTGCTATTGCTAATACTGTTAGTGCTCCAGCTGTTGTTATTGCTGCTGCTGCTTATTGCTGCATGCTGCTGTTGGTTATTGCTCCTGTTATTGGTGCTGCTGTTGTTATTTCTGCTGCAGAGCAAGTACAGGCATATAATATATTATGCCAATACATAAACAACACATTGTTTTGAGCAAGTAAGGCATGCTGCTGCTGTACTATATAGCAGACAGTACATGAATTACCTGTAGCAGATTTATACAGGTGGAGCTGGGGAAGGTGGAGTGTTCCTGAAAGCACACTGCAAACTGAAACAGCAAATGCTGACCAAGTGTTTGTTGAGGAGCAAGATCATTGGCTACTGATACCGCAGGAACCAATCAGCTGTGTCCTATAGAGAATGATGTGATTCCAAGCAGATTAGGTTAAGGACCTATCAGCCTGCATCTAGAGTTTCATGACAGAACTTTGTAAAAGTTTCGCATTAGCATTTTCCATTTGCATTAGCATTTGCACAAGTGATCCTCCACTGGTTTGGCACGTTTCTCTTTCAGGACAGACCTCTGATTATGTACCATGCAATACTCACGTTTCTGCCTGCCTCTCCTCTTCCAGGTCTTGTCTCTGGGTGCAGATGTGCTGCCGGAATACAAGCTCCAGACGCCACGCATGGATAAGTTCACCATCCTGCACTACAGCCCATTCAAAGCAATGTGGGATTGGCTCATCCTGCTGCTGGTTATTTATACAGCCATTTTAACCCCTTATTCTGCTGCCTTCCTGCTCAACGACATCGAGGAGCAAAAAAGACGGAAATGTGGCTATTCCTGCAGCCCTCTTAACATGGTGGACTTAATGGTGGACATCATGTTCATCATCGACATCCTCATAAACTTTCGCACCACGTACGTGAACTTGAACGAGGAGGTGGTGAGCGATCCGGGGAAGATCGCCATCCATTACTTCAAAGGCTGGTTCCTTATAGACATGGTGGCGGCCATTCCCTTCGACCTGCTCATATTTGGATCAGGATCAGAAGATGTAAGTGACACCAGAACTTAATCAACTTCCATCTGCATTTGGCTGCCGGTGTAAACTAGGGATCTCAAACTCAAATTATCAATTGGCAGGTGGTGTTCTCCTTCTCATTGGCACAGTTATCCACTTAACACGCACACATGATGCCAAATTTTGCAATGGGTGTGAGCACACAGGCCTGTTTTTGTTGTCAACGAGGCTACTATTATGCATTTACATTTACACTTCAAATGTTTGGGGTCGGAAAGATTTAGTAAGATTTGTTTTTTTTTTTTTAAAGAAGTCTCACCAAGGCTGCATTTGTTTTTATCAAAAATACAGAAAAAATTGAATATTGTGAAATATGAATATAATTTTAAATTACTTTTCTATTTTCTAATATAATATATTTGAAACTTTAATTTATTCCTTTGATGCAAAGCTGAATTTTCAAACATTTTGAACAGCATTTATTTGAAATGGATAAATGTCTTTACTATCCTTTTTGATCAACGTAATGCATGCTTGCTGAATAAAAGTATTAATTTCTTTCACAAAAAAAAAATCTTGCAGACCTCAAACTCTTGAACGATGGTGCATGCATTTGGCAGATGCGTTTATCCAAAGCAACTGACAAAGCATTTAATATATCTGGGATTTTATCATATCATGCATGTACACCAGAAATCAATGAACTAGGCATCACAGAAAAAATTGGAAATCTGCTTTAAGAGAACAACAGAAAAACATTCAAATCAAGTAAAAAAAAAAAAACTTTTAAGGGAAAAACAGGTCTCGCTTGCCAATAGTTTAAGACCTAAACTATTTGTTTACCCATTTATTTATTTATTTATTTAATTGTTTGTACTGTGTCCATTATGTTGATCCGATCAGGTTCTAGCATTTTGCAGAGGTCAGAAAGCTTTCAGCGCTGGTGGGCTGCTGATTCTTCTTACAAACACAAAACAAATATTTCAGTGAATCAGGGATTACAGTATTAGAATATTATGCATGTTGTTTTCCACCCTTATCTTATTTTTTTTTTGAATGGCCTTCATTTCTGAATCCATTTATTTGGATTAGTGGCTTACCAAATGGGAGTCAATGATTATGATGAGAGAGAGGAAAGAGAAAACTGATGTTTGAACAGCTTACAGGCTGAATCATTGGCACGCCGGTTGGCTTGTTTCCTCGCTTGTTTGTGTAGGCACATCCGTCAATGGCCTATCATGAGCTCTTGGCACATCCCAGCATATGGTTTCCTCGATTTGTGGTCTGTTCCAGTGACAGCGACTCCGTCAGAGCCATATACAGCCTAAGGACACCAGAAACAAACACAGTGGCTTTTAAAATATTAAAGAATGGAATTATAGATTAAGACCTACTGGAAATGTCATTATTTGATGGCATGCAGTATATTTTTAGGGTTTTGATGCTTGGTCTTGCTAAGTACATTGCTTTCGTTCAGATCATATTTCCCCAGAGGTCTCATATTCGCACATCTTTTCTGAAAAGGGCCGTCGAGCTCCAGCCGTCCAACAGCATTGAAGATCACCCAATTAATAAAGCTCACGCTCTCAGCATCTGCACTCGTTTTCACTGGAGGCGCTCTCACATCTGTCTCTGGTCACAACTAGAAAAAAAAACTTCTCTGAAATGTCTTTTTGCAATCACGGTTCTAATTTTTCACAACCAAACAGTCAGTGTATTAGATTCAAAATATTTAATTAAAGGTAAAATGAATGAATGCAAAAAAAAAAAAAAAAAAAACATTTATTACAATACATTCATAATCATCCCCTTTCCTGAAATAATTGAATCCTACAAGGTTTCGAGATGGCCCTCACTGCAGAATATGAAATCCACAGGGAGGAGTCGGATCCAGATGCAACTTCTCCCACCTAACATATACCTAAATCTACCCAGATCCACCCCCTGATCCCTAACCCCACCCCTAAATCTACCCAGCTCCACCCCCTGATCCCTAACCCCACCCCTAAATCTACCCAGCCCCACCCCCTGATCCCTAACCCCACCCCTAAATCTACCCAGCTCCACCCCCTGATCCCTAAACCCACCCCTAAACCTACCCAGCCCCACCCCCTGATCCCTAACCCCACCCCTAAATCTACCTAGCTCCACCCCCTGATCCCTAACCCCACCCCTAAATCTACCAGCTCCACCCCGATCCCTAACCCCACCCCTAAATCTACCCAGATCCACCCCCTGATCCCTAACCCCACCCCTAAATCTACCTAGCTCCACCCCCTGATCCCTAACCCCACCCCTAAATCTACCAGCTCCACCCCGATCGCTAACCCCACCCCTAAATCTACCCAGCCACACCCCCTGATCCCTAACCCCACCCCTAAAGACAAGAAGTGCTTAATCAAGATAAACAAATGTTAGCAACATTAAAACATGCAGGAAACATGTTATTAACAAGCTACATCATTTTAGGAACATGCTAACAACGTGCTACATAATGTTAATACATGTTAAAAGCATGGTAGCAGTCTGTTCAATCATGATTGGAACATGCTAAATCATGCTATCAACATGTTAAAACATGCTAGCATTGTGCTAAAACAAGTTAAACACTAGTTCTGAGTGAAACCTCATACTCATGGTTTTAATAGTTGTTTTAAACTTTCAGACAAGAAGTGCTAAATCATGATAAATGTTAGCAACATTAAAACATGCACGAAACATGTTTTGAACAAGCTACATCATTTTAGGAACAATGTGCTACATAATGTTAATAATGTAATAAAAGCATGGTAGCAGTCTGTTAAATCATGATAGGAACATGCTAAATCATGCTATCAACATGCTAGCATCGTGCTAAAAACACGAAACCTCAAACTCATGTTTTAATAGTTGTTTTAAACTTTCAGACAAGGCTTCAAACTTAGTGAAATTTAAAATGTAGGCCACTCATATGAGGTCACACTTGATTAACAATCGGTTTAATTGAGCGTCCATCTTATCGTCACGTCCGGCTATAACTCAAAGACGTGATTTGCTGTGAACTGGATCTGCTAATGAGTTTTTAATGGGCCGCTCATGACGGATGCAGCACTTCTCAACGTGAGAGGAGAAAAATCACACGTGCTTTGCTCCACAAGCTCGCCAACACACTGTCAGTGCTCGTATGCACGCTAGGAGTTGCTGTCAGACGCATCCGTTAAGACATGTTCTAAAAATACCCGGTGCAGGTCCTAACCTCGCTTTGTGAGGCCACTGTGTAATTGCCAGCTAAACAAATGATCTCCCACCGGGGGACGAGTGATGTTGGAGTCTTTCGGATGAGACAGTGCCTGCTGTCAGCACCCGTTGTCCCATGTCTCTATCTATTGAACACATTTCACCTGCAAATGAGGATTTATCTTGCTAGTTGACCGAGAGCTAGACGAGAATTTCATTAGCCGGGTCTCTCATGTTGGGGGTTTATTTTATCCTCACGGTGCAACATTTTGATGAGATGGATCTCTGGTGTTCGCACAGACTAAAATTAAACAGGATTATCTAAATATTAATTAGTGTGGCAGTCATGAAGACATTACAGTTAGAACCCAGAAATTAGCTTTGGGTGTATTAGGCCACAGTGCGTTCCGGCTTTTCTAATACGGTTAACTGTGGATAATTAAAGCTATAAAAGCCCACGGCTCTGTGCCAAAACCTAGTGAGGCTAGTACTACATACACAGGAATAAGTGAGCGATTCGGAAAACTCTTCACAGGCCGTAATTCCAAGTGTTACATAAATAACACAAAGTGCATTCCCAAATCACAACCGATTTCAGAAGAGTTTGAAGATTAAGTTAAGCATGTTACCCAATCCTGTCCGGCATAGTTTCATAATGAATCGAAAATACATGTAAACTTCTTATAATAACAAAGCGTCTTTTGCGTTGCTTTAGCAAAGTATCTGTCGAACGAATTAAAACCGAATGCGTGATGTGCTTTGTGTCGTGAGATTTAATTAAATAAGTGTTTGTGCGCACTTGAGCAGCTCGTGATCCGGTAGTGAGCTCCATATCTGCATGTGCTGTGAGTTTAGCGTGCATTTAGAAGAACAAAATATCTTCTTTTGACCTACTGAGAAGATCATGTTGCTGCTGGAGGTGTTTGTGAGGCCACTAGGGGGCGCTGACCCTGTGGTCTGTGTGGGTCCTAACAGAGAATGTCTAATTGAAGAGAATTGGCACTGGCTGGTTACTTCCGGGTTCTGGACTGGCTGCAGTAACACGTCTCTGTCCATGCGGGGGCGCTCGCGGTCGAGTGCAGAATGAATGGGAGTCAATCACAATAAAGGCTAGATATCTTGTCCACACTGCTGGCCAATGGAGGTCGACATCAGCACCTGGCGGCCATCTTGTCACAGGCAGCTCGCTCACTCGTAACATTGTGTTTAATGGTGCATGTACTTTTTAAATAACCGTAACTTGCTCAATTTTCTACCGATTTTCAAACGGTTTGGTTTGTTATAAATGTTACGACACTGCATACTTGAATAATAAGTATATAAATAAATAATAATGAATAATAAGTGTATAAATAAACAATCATCAAGAATTAAAGCCACTTTAATAAAAAATTGGTTTGTAAGAAACCAAACCGTTTGTAAATCCGTCAAGATTTCAACGAGATAAGAGTACTTGTGTTCGTGCTGAGCACTCATCTTACATCAGTTTGCCTGTGACAAGATGGCCGCCGGTGATGACGATAGACACTCCGCCGTAAGACATCTAGCCTTTATTGTGGATATCTATGCTTGAACCTGTCAATCGTGTGGAAAGTACAGCCCACTACTACATTTCAGTTCAGGGAAGAGTTCAAAACATGATTGGTCGATATTATGCATGAGGAATACATTTTGGTAAGTTGTAGCATATTGCGTCTCTCAGCAGTGTTCGTGTTTCTTTTACCATTACAGTAGTAGAGATGATCGGTTCACATGCGCTAGGGATCTGTCGCGTAACATTTACAGGTGCCAAAACGGTATTTATTGTTTGAATAGCGTACTACAATTGACAGAATCTGAGAGTATTAGTACTTTCCAATCTTTCTAGGTAAAATACAATCTGTTCGCAATCTTACTAATGAGCACATTCTCTCTTTCCCAAGACGACCACTCTGATTGGCCTGTTGAAGACAGCGCGACTCCTTCGACTGGTTCGTGTTGCCAGGAAGCTGGACCGTTACTCTGAATACGGCGCAGCGGTTCTCATGCTCCTCATGTGTATATTTGCTCTTATTGCCCATTGGCTCGCCTGCATCTGGTACGCCATTGGAAATATGGAGAAACCGTACCTGGACCATAAGATCGGCTGGCTTGACAATCTCGAGGTGTCCATTGGGAAGAAAATAAACTACAGTGACCCCAGCTCTGGCCCGACCATAAAGGATAAATACGTCACTGCACTTTACTTCACATTCAGTTCGCTGACCAGCGTCGGCTTTGGAAACGTGTCTCCGAACACCAACTCGGAGAAGATCTTCTCCATCTGCGTCATGCTCATTGGATGTAAGTCTAAAACACATGCATGTATGCAAATAGCTTAAAGGAGTAGTTCACTTTTGAAAAAACGTTTGCTGATAATTTACTCACCCCCATGTCATCCGAGATGTCTTTCTTTCTTTAGTCGAAAAGAAATGAAGGTTTTTGATGAAAACATTCCAGGATTCTCTCCATATAATGGACTTCAATGGGGTCCAAACGGTTCAAGGTCCAAAAGACAAACTACAAACTGTTCAAAGGGCTTTAAATGATTTCAGACGATGAATAAGGGTCTTATCAAGTGAAACGATCGTCCATTTAATAAATAAATAACAAAGTTTAAGTTTTATAAGCTCAAATGGTCGCCTTGCTCTGTTCTGCGCGTTTGTGACTCTCCTGTTCGAACTCGTTCATCAAAATTAACGAATCTTTTTCGAGTCATTTGGTTCATTCAACGAACGAAACGAACAAATTGACTCAGAGAAAGGTTTGTTCATTTTGATGAACGAATTCGAACAGGAGAGTCACGAACGCGCATCACAGTACAAAACAAGGCGAGCATTTGAGCTTATAAAACTTCCTTTGAATACTGAAAGAAATATGTACACAACCATTTAAAGGTTTTTAATTTTTTTTAAGGAATCAGTAGGCTTATTTTTTATTCAGACAAGATGCATTAAATTGCTCAAAAGCAAAATTAAAGACATTTATACAGTTACTAAAGATTTCAATTAAAAAAAAATCTTGCTCTTTTGAAATTTCTATTCATCAAAGAATGCTGAATTCCTCTAAAACATAAATATTTAACATTGATAATAATCAGAAATGTTTCTTGCTCATCAAATCGGCATATTAGAATGATTTCTGAAGGATCATGTGACACTGAAGACGAGTATTGATACTGAAAATTCAGCTTTGAATCAAAGCAATAAATTACATTTTAGAATATTTTCACATAAAAAACAGTCAATTAAAATTGTAATAATATTTCACAATATTAACTGTATTGTTGATCAAATAAATGCAGCCTTGGTTAGAATAAGAGGCTTAAAAATATTTTTAAAGAATATAACTGAACCCTGTTTGAAACTTTGCTAGGTATAAGAAAAAACATTGAATTAATATTCTTCAATATTCAATTAAAGTGCACGTCCTGAGATGGCTGCAATGAATTTGAAATGACTCGGGTATCTGTAAACGATTCATTACGACATATTTAATCTCTGTTTCAATCTAGCAGATTAATCCTAATACTTTTTCAAATCAATATGTTTATTGTCTTTTCAAGACCCCATGACATCATCTTTAATCCATGTCTGTTAGTCTTTAGTCCAGCTAGTGTACTGCTAAATACAACATTTACAGTAAAACTACTGATGAAAAATACTGATGACTCATGCTGCACTCAGGGACAGTAACTACCTATTGTGTAAATGAAATAAATGAAAAATGAAAAAGTTGATTCAAACCGGTATAAATTTCTTTCTTCTGCTGAACACAAAAGAAGATATTTTGAAGAATTTTGGTAACCAAAGAGTTGATGGGAGGAGGGACTCTATGGAAGTCAATACTGACATATAGCAAAATATCTCAAATAGAAATTCATACAGGTTTGAAACAACAGCAGGGCTCTCAAGTTTTAAAGACAGGCAAGAGTGACATCTTTTTCGGGGGCTTTCCTCTCAGGGTGAATGAGAGGATGCTTAATTTCCTTTTACCTGACATCTTTGAAAGGCAGATGCAATGATTAATACATCCACGGCCAGGATATAATTATAAAATATGACATGATTTGAAGTGACTTATAACATCGACACTTTAATGTATTTAGTGCTTATAAAATCTTTAAGCCTATTTGGAGAGAGAGATGTTTATAATGTGACAATATGTCAGTCATCGTGTGATAACGAAAATACGACTACTTGTTCTGAGAGCAGGTGTTGTCAGTAAACAAGCTGTATACTCATGAAACTCATGAAAAACTGATGTTAATTATCTGGGAAACGTTCTCTAACAGCGGTCAAGATGTCATTGTTTGTGTCAAACAAGTTACCCAGATACAATAGTGCTATTTTCTGATTGGCTATTGTGTAACCCCTTTCTTTTTTTGATTGGCTGATAAGTGGCATTATGATAATTTACTCACCCCCATGTCATCCAAGATGTCCATGTCTTTCTTTCTTCAGTTGAAAAGAAATTAAGGTTCTTGATATAAACATTCCAGCATTTTTCTCCATATAATGGACTTCAATGGGAACCAAACGGTTCAAAGTCCAAAAGACAGTTTCATTGCAAACTGTTCAAAGGGAACAAATCTTTTTCCGAGTCAATTGAACGAAAGAACGAATCATTCGTTCAATTGGCTTTATGCACAGCTGCACTTCTTGCTGAACTTAAGCCAGCTCCTTGTTTCCTGTCTGTCGTTTTTGGACAAATTGATTAATCCAGGTGTGCCTGACCTCAGTAGTCACGGCAACAATAATCAGACACCTGAATTAATCAAGTTCGGCCAATGATGGCAGACAGGGAACAAGGAGCTGGCTGAAGTTCAGGAAGTAGTGCAGCTGTGCATAAAGCCAGTTGACTCGGATGAACGAGTCTTTGATGAACGAATCTTTTCCCCAGTCAATTCCTTCGTTTCGTTCGTTGAATGAACCAAATGACTCGGAAAAAGATTTGTTCATTTTGATGAACGAGTTCGAACAGAGTAAGTCACAAACGTGCGTCACAGAACAGAGCAAGGCGACCATTTGAGCTTATAAAACTTGTACTTTGTTATTTATTTATTAAATGAGCGATCGTTTCGCTTGATAAGACCCTTATTCATCGTCTGGTAAATTATCAGCAAAAGTGAACTACTCCTTTAAAGATAAGACATTGAAAAACTAGTCCAAAGTCAAAAATCTATCCCATCATCCCTCAGTGGACAGGACAGTTAAAAACACAGCTATTGAAACAGAACACATCAAGCATAATAATCATAATAATATATAAAGAAACACTGCTAAATTGGCCTAGCAATTTCACCCATGTGACCCTACATTGTCTTCTCCAGCTTTGATGTACGCCAGCATTTTTGGGAACGTTTCCGCCATCATCCAGCGGCTGTATTCGGGTACGGCTCGCTACCACATGCAGATGCTCCGTGTGAAAGAGTTCATCCGCTTCCACCAGATCCCAAACCCGCTCAGGCAGAGACTGGAGGAGTACTTCCAACACTCGTGGACCTACACCAACGGCATCGACTTGAACACGGTGCATTTCATACATCCTGACTACTTTAGCCATGATATTTTCATTGCATGCGTTTTCAAATCTTTATTTCAGATTCGCTAAGACACACCCAAAAAATGCTGGACGGTTTCAACTCATGTTTGGGTCAAATATGGACAAACAGTTGGTTTAATTTCTATTAAATTTGGTTACATTTTTTATTTCACCCAAACATAAGTTGAAACAACCCAGCATTTTTTTGAGTGTAGGATGAATTAGTAGTTTCTTTAAACCAAAAATGCATCTGCGCCACAAGTACCGGATTAATGTGGGTTTATTTAATGGCAGCTTTATGTTTACACTAAGTACAAATTGCGATAACTGCTATTTACAATACGTTTAAATAGAAAGGGGGGGCATAAGCGAACTAAGTGGCTACTTGGGGCCCCCCAATCGAGTCGAAAAATCGAAAAATATTTTTTAGATGACTTAAACAAGTGACATAAATGAATTAATTAATATGAATGAATGAATAATTAAAGACAATTCTGATTTCATGATCAATATAGCTCCCTACGACTGCTGCGGTGTCTGCCATCGTGCGCATAATCTATAGACTTATATCTATAGTTTAAAGCTGTCTGTAGATGTGAACCATTTTTCTAAAAACTTAAAGAAATACATTGTTGAGAACCAGCTGTGTCAGCATCAGTGCGTTTAATGTATACATTATGAGTAGAGATGGTCTTATAAATATGTTCTCTCATTTTGTATCTGATTGTTTTTATATGATTTTCATAGACTAATATGTGTAGCTGATATTACTATTGATAGTTGTTTTGCAATGTTTTAATGTCTCAAATTGTGTGCACCTGCCCGGGGACTGCGGATGAAAATTAGCTTCGGCTAACTCTGGCACAAAGCATCTCTTCGCGAGACTAATGTATTTTGTGCATTGTCCCTGATAAATAAATACAGGAAAAAAAAAGAAAAAAAAAGACAATTCGTGCGCAAATGCGCATAGTCGCGGTAATGTTAAGCCACATTGGTGGTGAAAATAGAACGAAGAAAATTACAGAGGAAGAGAGAAAAAGAGCAAGATAAAGTATGTTTGGATGATTATTTACGGTATGTTTTGTGCAGCAATTGAACCATAGCTATCTACGGCAAGCCCAGAGGGGAAAAATACATTGCATACACACACACATACACTGTAAAGATTCGTTATCACAACATTTTTTTTTTTTGTCAAATCAAATTAAATAATTTATTAAGGTCAGATAACTTATTATTTAAATCAATCTCATTCATTGTATTAACTCAATTTTTTTCCATTTCAATCAACTTAAAATTTTAAGGCAACCAGGTTACTTAATTTTTTAAGTTAAACCAACAATATTTTTTTTACTGTTGAAATACGGAAAAGAGCTAAATAAAAAAAAAGTTCTCACTTTGTGTTCCTCAAAAAAAGAAAATGTGTTTGGAATACAAGAGTGACTAAATAATAAGTAGACAATGCCAGACGTTTCAACTATTCCTATAAATGGTCTCTGAAATGCTATCTGAACATGTGATCACAGTATGAATGTGTGAGTTTGTGTACTGAAAGCAACACCTGTCTCTCTCCATGTCTGCCTCGTGTGAAATGGATCGACCTCGCCACCCTGGGAAGAGCAGGAGGTATTTATATAAACGCATCTTCATTCACACACATCAACATTCACTCTGTTCTGGACATATTGATGCTCATCTCAGCCACACGGGAAATGCATGTTTTTAAAAAAAATAGTTTTGGATTGTGGATTTATGATGATGCTTATTTTAGACAACTTTTTTTACAACGGTTTGATGCAAATCCTAATTCTTTTTCTTGTGATACGGTCTTTAAGAAACCAGATAATAATAGTAAGAATACTCATAATAATAAAAAGTGCATCAAAATCATATACTGTATATCACATATACATATTCCTTGCTAGCATGAATTAGCTTATATTCGATGGGCGCCGCCTATGGCTGCCATTCTATTTTAGACAAGAAAAGTCGAACTTGTTAAAGCAAGTCTGCATGTTGCTAAGAAACTGAATCATTTTTCTTTAACCCTCATTATTTCATCTCTTTTAATTTATAATTGCACTGCTAATATGAACACAGTAGTTGGCACTTGCATCATTTTTTCCACTTTCACTTAATCTGTCTAGGTTAAAGTCTCTTTCCTGCCACTTTAGCCGTATACTTTTGGCAGAAACATCACAATGCAAAATTATTTAATTAGCAGTGGAAAAAAAACTCACTTTACATCACATATTTCACATTATTACAGTTTTTACTTTTGATCAGATAAATGCAGCCTAGGTTAGTTTAAGAGACTTCTTTCAGAAGTAATAAATAATCTTAAAAACAGTAAAATAAGTCTGTTTTGTTTGTTTTTAAATTGTACTTAACATTTGTGAGTGTTATTATTATTATTATAATTATAAGTGTACTATATTGTTAGTGCCAAACTGAAATTTCAGTTAGGATTAGGGTTGGGTTTCGTTTGCATTTTAACTATTCTACTAATCGATTCCTAATTTCAATTCTAATAAAGTAAAAAAAAAAAAAAACTCTTACTGCAAAACATTTCATTGTAGCTGAATACCATGAACAAAAATCAACAGACTAAAGAAAACAACTAGCCTAACTAATATACATTTCAAGCATTATTAAAGAAAAGAAAACACACACAAAAAAGAAACAAATTAGCAATTGCTCAAATAAATACAACTAAACAAACATACGATGAAAGGTATTCAGTATACAGAAACTGTAATCAAATGTAAAATAATACTGCATTTTATATTAAAAAAATATATACATTACAAATATATTTACAAAAGTTCTTCAGTCAAGATTTATTGAGACGGCAGCAGGAATATTAGGCTACTGTCACTTTAAGAGCGGCATGGGTCCAATATACTGTTACACAAGCGTGTTCGCTCAACGGTTTACGTTTACTTAAAGGACAATTCTGGCGCAAAATGAACCAAGGGGTTAATAACACATTGGTACCGAGTCGACCGTTCTCTGGGATGTGTTTTTATGATAATCTAATGTACCCAGATTTAGCTTGAACCACAGATTAGCTTATAACGCTAGTATACGGGGCATAGAGTAAGTACAAATAAAAATCGCTAGATAATACCACTAACAAAATAGCCCAACACTACTAACACAATAACATAATGAGGGTCCCTACCTGCAAACCGAAGCAGACCATAGACTGTAAAAAAGATGGACGACACCCCTTCGCTCTTTTCCATCGGAGAGAACTGAAGCCGCCAGTGTCCCGATATGGCGCTGACATCTTGGGACTTGAGTCTGCTCCGTTCCTCTCCAATGATGTCCGCTGATTGCAATACCTCGTTAAAATAAGGTAAATACAACTATTAACCACATAGTCAACATTATAAAAAAAAAAGTCTGTTGGTGCTTCAGTGACTACTTTGCTGTCACACCAACGCATTAAATAACCAACTAAAAACAAACTTATTTTAGAAACAAACTCTTGAAATTACATCAGCGTGATAGAAACTACAGTAAATGACAGAAACTATCTTTGGAAAAAGGATATGTGAAGTGTAATTTAATTGGTCTCATGTCCCATTCAATAACATGGGGAGGCAGGGTTTATGACCTATTCTAGGACCGGCCACCAGAGGGCGATCGAGACGTTTTGGCTTCACTTTTGAGGGCTTGTGTGGCACGCTTGGTACAAACAGTTTAATAAGAAGATACTTTATAAAGACAGTCCACTTCGCGTATACAGGCAGGAGCCATCTTTGGAAAACAGTCTCGACCAGTCGAACCATAGTGTGGGGCTATTTTGAGCCTTGTTAGCAGTATTAACTAGTTATTTTTACTTACTCTATGCCCTATATACTGGCGTTATACAGTGTTGTAGTCGAGACCACCTCACTCGAGTCCGAGTCGACACCGAGACCAGAGAGAGTCGAGTCCGAGTCAAGACCGAGTCCATAGAGTCGAGTCGGAGTCGAGTCCGAGACCAGAGACGGTCGAGTCCGAGTCGAGACCGAGACCAGTGAGGGTTGATTACCTAATTTACTTTTATTTACTTAGAGAAATCCTTTTTTTTTTTTTTTTTACTGAATTTACTTAGAGTTTAAAAAATATGATCAGTTTAGGGTAAAAAGGCCACATAGTAGGTGGTGTTAAAAGTAATTTTATTACAATTTGTCATGCGCAGTTGCGCACTAGAAAATCACCAATCACTGGGCGTGTCAATCAATTTAAAGAAATATTTTATTAACATACATTAATAATCATGAAAAATATTTTGAATTGAACTCGAGTGGACTCGGGAATAAGTCCGAGTCCTAAAAAAAAAAATGTTCGAGTACGAGTCAATTCCGAGTCCAAATGCACACGAGTCCATGACAAGACCAAGACCATTAAAATATGGTCTCGAGACCGAGTCCGAGACGAGTCCGAGTCTCGAGTACTACAACACTGGCGTTATAAGCTAATCTGTGGTTCACGCTAAATCTGGGTACATTTGATTTTGATGAAAACACATCCCGGAGAACGGTTGACTCGGTACCAATGTGTTATTAGACCAAAGGTTCATTTTGCGCCGGAATTGTCCTTTAATGCCTGGTTCAGATTACACGATTTTAGCCTGATTTTGGCACGAACCGTTTGACGTAGGGTGTCGTGCGGATTCGTAAATGACAATGGCCGTCGGGACGCAAGATTCGATCGTATCATCTCGTATAGTGTGTCTTAAGCCCCTTTTCCACCAAAGCATTTTGGGATTGGTTCGGAGCCGGTGCCTGCGCGCGAACCAGTTCTTTGTGTTTCGACAGCCAAAGAACCAGTTTCCAAACCAGTTTCCAAACCAGCGACACCAACTCTTTGCTGGACTAGAACCGTTCTTTAGATGGGTTTAGATGTGTTCTAAACATCTTTTCTGACCATGATAAAGGATCGCAAATCCAGGAGAAAAATTTGCAGAAACACGATGGAGTCCGCCTTTGTAATTGTTATGCTTGAAGTTAACGCAAGCGTTTCTATTTTTGTAATTTTTTTATTGAAGACATTATAAGCAAAGAAGAAAAGTCACAATAAAGAACAAATAAATGGAAAGAAAAAAAGACACAATTACAGGGGTACAAAACTTATCAGAAAAAAATACATATCAAACGAAAAGATTAAAAGACTTACATATTTCAATTGTTTTTAAAGCTTTCTTGGTATACGAGTTAGAGATAATCCGAAAGTAATGTTGTATTTGCAAGCGTTTCTAGCTAAGACGTATGGCGATGTACACAGTGACGTAACGACGTCGTTCCCTGGGCGCTCTAGTCAGTGGAAAAACAAACAGGTTCTGAACGAGTTCGCAAGTTGAACCAACTCCGAACCAACTTTGAACCAGCACCAGTTCCGAACCAGTTCGTTTTTTGGTGGAAAAGGGGTATTAGTGGGCGACAACCTACATCGCGTCTGCGATGCTTCACGACAAAAAGAATAGCATGTTTAATTTTTTTAACGGTCGTCCACGACGGTTCCGTCACATGTGTGAGGTTGACCAATAGGAGCACAGAAGCTTTTCCGTACACAACTTTCAAAAATGGCGAAACTAAAGAGAGACGATGGTGTTAACCCATTCAGCAAACTGACATTGAATCAACGTGGAAACGACGTCTCTCATGACATTGAAACAACGTTGATTTTGCTCATCGAATTAACGTTGAACCAACGTCAGACGCGGCATTCTTCAAAGCTAAATGAAAATCAAAAATTGGTTTGCTTTCATAACGTTGAAACAACGCGTTGATTTCAAGTTGATTTTCCGTTAGTTTTGAAAGAATGACGCGTCTGACGTTGGTTCAACGTTAATTCGATGAGCAAAACAATGTCATATCAACGCTGTTTCGATGTCATATTTCCACGTTGATTCAATGTCAGTTTGCTATCTGGGAACGTTAAAACTAAAAGTAAAAATATATAAGAAAACAATATTTTACCTCAAGTTCTCTTTAGAGGATTAACAGCCCATGCCGTCCTCTTCAAACAATCCAGGAACGTGTCCATTGTTGGGATTTTTCTGAACACAGGACAGCTAATACAACACTCACCGCTTCATCCATTGTTTGTTTACGTTTTCTCCATATAATGGACTTCAGTGGGCACTGGGAACCAAACAGTTCAAGGTCCAAAAGACAGTTTCAGTGCAAACTGAAACGATCGCTCATTTAAAAAATAAATAATAAAGTTTAAGTTTTATAAGCTCAAATGCTCACTTTGCTCTGTTCTGTGACGCACGTTTGTGACTTTCCTGTTCGAATTCGTTCATCAAAATGAACAATTCTTTTTCCCGAGTCATTTGGTTCATTCAACGAACGAAACGAACATAGTGACTCAGAAAAAGATTTGTTCATTTTGATGAACGAGTCTGTGTGCAAGTTTTGGATGTGTGCGCGTGGCTTTCTTGCACTTGAATGGTTTAAACTCGTATTCAAATGCACACAAAAGAATTAATACGAGGAATCGATATTTTATAACAAGTATCCAATTCCAGAATTGGAATCGATTTTCAAATCCCAACCCTAGTCAGGATGCCGCCTGTGTACATGTTACTCTACTGTTTAGAGCCTATTAACACCACAGAATAACAAACAAACAGTGTGATTGAAGATAATGTCTGCACTAATGTTTTTCCTTTAATTTTCAGTGATGGATCCTGGATAGAGTTGAGTATTTATCACCTCGTTCTCACGTCTCTCTGCAGGTCTTAAAAGGCTTTCCTGAGTGTTTGCAGGCAGATATTTGTCTCCATCTGAACCAAAGTCTCCTTCAGGGATGCAAGGCATTCGAGGGTGCGACTCAAGGGTGTCTGCGTGCTCTCGCCATGCGCTTCAAAACCACGCACGCTCCTCCTGGAGACACACTCGTGCACTGTGGAGACGTTCTCACCGCTCTCTACTTTCTGTCTCGAGGATCCATTGAGATCCTCAAGGACGACATAGTGGTGGCCATTCTGGGTAAGAGCTCACAAGCTTGTTATAAAGGAAGCAGATTAGTAAAAAAAAAATCATTCACTTTGGTATAGAAGCTTGAAATTTGGTACAGATGCGCTCTAAGGGCCACTATTTTGGAAAAAGGCATTGGCCATTGAAAAATTCAATATGGCGGCCAATTTTCAAGATGGTCGCCATTGCTGTTAAATGCTCAGTATATCAATTATTCAAACAGTGACATAATATTAGATACAAAAGAACTCTCTAAAGAACATGTTGTTGGAATAAGATGCTGTCCCTCAAAAATTCAAGATGGTCGCCAAGATGGCCACAGTTCCTTTTGAATATGAATTGTTTAAATTGTTCAAATGGGGATGCAAGCATAAAATTAGGCAGACATACTCTTCAAGGAACACTCTTTTGGAAAAACTAAGGTATGGGCCACTCAAAAATCAAAATGGTCACCATCTTGAATTTTTGAGTGGCACACACCTTTGTCCATGATAATGTTCATTGAAGAATATTTGTACCAAATTTCATGATAGCATCACCATTTGAAAAAAAGGTAACACTTTACAATAAGGTTCATTAGGAAACATTAGTAAATGCATTAACTGACATGAACTAACGATGAGCAATGCATTAGTTACAGTGTTTATTAATCTTTGTTAATGTTAGTTAATACAAATACAGCTGTTCATTGTGCGTTCGTGTTAGTTCAGTCCATTAACTAATGTTAACTAATACAACCTTTGATTTTAATAACGTATTAGTAAATGTTGGAATTAATATTAACTAAGATTAATAAATGCTGAAGAAGTATTGTTCACATGTTGTACATGTTAACTAATGTAGTTAACTAATGAACCTTATTGTAAAGTGTTACAGAAAAAAAAAATATTTAAGGATTCACGAAAAATGGCGGCCATCTTGAAAAAAATAGTTACCATCTTAAGCTTTTTAAGGGGACAAGCACCGTTTTTTGAGAGAAGAGAGTATTTTTACACAGTAGTTTGAACGGTTGACATAATCAGCATTTGACAGAAATAGCGGCCATCTTGAAAAAATGTCCACCATGTTGAATTTTTGGGTGGCCAACGCCTTTTTGACAAAAAGTGACCAAATTTTATGCTTCTATACCAATTTGAACGATTCTCTTGAAATATGGCATTAATCTGCTGCACTACTAATGGAAAATTACATCAAATGAAAAACATGAATATAAAATTAATAAATAAAAATATTACTATAAAATTACACAAATATGTGAGATATGAGATATTTCATTATACATATAATTCATTACATTTTATATAGCACCTTTCTCTGCACTCAAAGCCACCACCAATGTGCAACACCACCTAGATGATGCGACGGCAGCCATATTGCGCCAGAACACCAACACACACCAGCTTACTGGTGGAGAGGAGACGGTGATGAAGCCAATCAGCATATGGGGATTATTAGGAGGACATGATGTACAGGGGCCAATGGGAAAATTTGGCCAGGATGGGATTTTTAATGACCACAGAGAGTCCTCGGTTTAACGTCTCGTCCGAAGGACGGTGCTCTTTACAGTATAATATCCCCATCACTACACTGGGGCGTTAGGACCCACACAGACCACAGGGTGAGCGCCCCCTACTGGCCTCACTAACACCTCTTTCAGCAATAAAACCTTCCAGCAGCAACCTTTAGTTTCCCAGGAGTCTCCCACCCAGGCACTGACCAGACTCAGGGGATTATACACACACACACACACACACACACACTTTTATTTGATCAAAAATACAGTAATATTGTGAAATATTATTACAATTTAAAATAACTATTTTCTATTTGAATATATTTTCATTTGTAATTTATTCCTGTGATTCAAAGCTGTATTTTCAGCATCATTACTCCAGTCTTCAGCGTCACATGATCCTTCAGAAATCACTCTAATATGATGATTTGCTGCTCAAGAAACATTTCGGATTATCAACGTTGAAAACAGTTTCATATTTTTGTGCAAACCATGATACATTGTTGTTTTCAAGTCGAATAGAAAGGTAAAAAGAACAGCATTTATTTGAAATAGAAATATTTTAGAAGATTATAAATGCTTTATTGTCATTATTGATTAATTTAATGCATCATTGCTGAATACAATTATTTTTTTAAATAATTGTAATATTCATATTAAATTTAATATTAATAACTGATAAATAATCTTACTAACGCCCAAACTTTTCAAATATTAGTTTATATAAAAAAAAAAAAGACTATTATTCAGTCGCCTTTAGAAGGACATTTTTAGATTAGACCTCTTGGAAGCTCTAGATATTTAATTAAGGAATCACTTTTTCCACTTATAAATGACTATTTTAATCAAGGGTTGACTATTTTTAAAATCTTGCATAAGAAATATGTCATTGTCTCATTATTTCTCTGTGGTCTTGTGATGGATGTTTTCGAGAAAGCCGATAATGCAGTTGTGTGTATTTGTTTCTGCCGAGGCATGTTGTTTACCACTGCGCCGGTTAGCAACGAGAACGAGCGAGCGAGTAAGAGAGAGAGAGAGAGGGCACACGTTGTCTCTCCCACCGGGTAGTTGTGCCATTGTCCCTACAAGCTTAAACACAGCAGCAGAGAGCCCAGGAGCCCATAGTGCCGTCTACAAATCAAAAGGCACAGTTATTGTTCTCTCAGAAAATGTCAAACACATGAGCATATTCTGGAAACAAGCCTGTCTTTCCTTTTCAGGTTTTATGCATTGTGTCCCATTCTGTGTCTAGAACCGTGTCTGATAAGAAGAGGCTTCTGACATTTCTATTAAGTGGCTCCTGCTGGATGTGTTTGGCATCTTCAAAGAGAGAGAGAGAGAGAGAGAGAGAGAGAGAGAGAGACACTGGGCTTTTTATAGCTAACATGAGAACATGTGAGGGAACGAACTAAAGAAGGAAACTGTAGATGTTGTCTGGTATACTACATTAGTAGTGGTTGACAAATGAGTTTTTTAATGGCAGATGCTAATACTTATAACTAAAGATGATGGCTGATATACAATTAGATGGACAAATATATGGTATACTTTACCATTCAAAGGTTTTTATACAAGAAATGTATTATTTTATTCAGCAATAATGTCAACAACATATTTGGAGTTTATCTTTAAAATCTCTAACGTAACGTTGCGTTGTACATCATGTCACTTGGCTTCATTAAAAGAGTAGTTCACTGATAATTTACTCACCCCCATGTCATCCAAGATGTCCATGTCTTTCTTTGTTCAGTCGAAAAGAAATTAAGGTTTTTGATGAAAACATTCCAGGATTTTTCTCCAAATAATGGACTTCAATGGGGACCAAAGGGTTCAAGGTCCAAAAGACAGTTTCAGTGCAAACTGTTCAAAGGGCTTTAAACGATTCCAGACGATGAATAAGGGTCTTATCAAGTGAAACGATCACTAATTTAAAAAAAAAAAAACAAAGTTTAAGTTTTATAAGCACAAATGCTCACCTTGCTCTGTTCTGTGATGCGCGTTCGTGACTCTCCTGTTCGAACTCGTTCATCAAAATGAACGAATCTTTTTCCGATTCGTTCAATTCGTTCATTTCATTCGTTGAATGAACCAAATGACACGAAAAAATATTTGTTCATTTTGATGAACGAGTTTGAACAGGAGAGTCACAAACGCGTATCACAGAACAGTGCAAGGCGACCATTTGTGCTTATAAAACTTAAACTTTGTTATTTTTTTTTTAAATGAGCGATCGTTTCGCTTGATAAGACCCTTATTCATCGTCTGGAATCGTCAAAGCCCTTTGAACAGTTTGCAGTTTGCACTGAAACTGTCTTTTGGACCTTGAACAGTTTGGTCCCCATTGAAGTCCATTATATGGAGAAAATCCTGTAATGTTTTCATCAAAAACTTTAATTTCTTTTCGACTGAAGAAAGAAAGACATGGACATCTTGAATGACATGGGGGAGAGGAAAATTATCAGCAAAAGTTTTTTTTTAAAGTGAACTACTCCTTTAACTTCAACACTGTTCTAAAAGCTCAGTGTTTTCATCAGATGAATATTCGGTGGCATAATAGAGTAAAAACAAAGAACGGTGCAGACGGCCATGTTGAAAAGTTCTCAAACCTCACAAAGTGACTCTGAACTCGCGTTGAACCCCGAGCCTTCATTTAATAATGTTCTTTGGATCCATTAAAAAGAGAAAGTGCTTCTCATCCCTCCTGTGCTCCACTGGACGGCCCACAATGCTTCACTTCTACTGCTTCTTCATGGGGAGATTTAGAAAGGTGTCAGATCCCGTATGAACAGCTGTGTCAGGCATTTTAGCCAATTGAGTTTAATGTCACCTGCAGCTCAGTCACGTCTCTCTCATTTAAAGCAGAATCACTCGGCGGGCCTGACATTTACCCCGGACGCACCCCAGCTGAGAGCACACTGATTTAAGAGATAAACTGCAAGTTGAATGGACTTCGGTGCTGGACGTTTGTGCTATTTTATAAAACATAAGAGACAATGGTAAGGAAAGATGTATAATTAAAATAAAATATATTTGCACTTCCTGAACAGCAGTGCTTGTAAAGGTAAAGGTTGAGATATATTACTGTTCAAAAGGTGTTGTTTTTTAAAAAGATTTTTTTTTTTATTCAACAAGGTGTATTAAAATTGATTTAAAGTGACAGTACAGTCATTTGTAATGTTACAAAAGATTTTTAACTTACTATTCATCAAAGAATCTTGAGTAAAAAGTACCACCGTTTCCACAAAAATATTAAGCAGAACGACTTTTTTGAACATGGATAATAATCATAAATATTTCTTGAGCATCAAATCAGCATATTAGAATGATTTCTGAAGGATCATGTGACGCTGAAGACTGGAGTAATGATGCTAAAAAATTAGCTTTGCATCCCAGGAATAAATTACTAGGGCTGTGTATTGACAAAAATTTCACAATTCGATTCGATTTTGATTCGATTCGACTCAATATTGATTCTTTTGGATATCTGTTACAATAAATGGCAAATTTTCACAAGGAAATCAAATCTCTTAACTAATGCTGTAAACTATGGGAGTCTAGTTGTAGCCTGTAGACTTCATTAGTCTAATATGAAGGTAATAATAAACTGTTTTGTAGCTATACAAACACTTAAATTACACTTTTATTTATTTTCATAATAAGAAGATGATATGAAATATAAACATTTAAATGGTGGCTGCCATATAAACTTGCCAGATTTATTAAAATATGCATTAAATATTGAAGAACGTTAAGATTATGATGCATATGTATTATGGTGTATATATTTAGCGAAATGCTCCTCTCTAAAGTTATTTTTTCTAGCTGACTAACGAATTTATGTGGGTTTTAAATATGACGATACATGACATTGATTACAAGCTGTTTAACTGACGTCTTTCCACGGTTGAAACGCTGATTGAGCAAATCAATGTGACATGATGATACGGATTTCGATAAGTTGTACTCTATCGTTTAACCACAGCGCCAACGCGTTATTTATGTTTTTGAATTTCTAAAGAAAATGGACGTAATTTGAAAATTGAGACTTTGTTTCATATCAATAGTAACAAAGGACAAAGATTATTGTGATTTTTTGGATGCGTGCAGTCGCGATACAACGATCCATTCATTCAAATGAAACAGGATGACTAATCGATTCTTGAGATTTAAGAATCGATATCGGTTCGTAAAAATGAGAATCGATTAATATCGAGAAATCGATATTTATTACCCAGTCCTATAAATTACATTTGAAAATATATTCAAATAGAAAACTGTTCATTTAAATTGTAATAATATTTCACAATATTACTGTTTTTACTGTAATTTTTGATCAAATAAATGCAGCATTGGTGAGCATAAGAGACTTTTGAAAGTTAGTGTAAGTTCAGGTTTTTCATCGTCTCTTTTGTTATATAAAATTCTTTGTTTCTGCTATAATAAAATGCTGCATCACAGCTGTCATATCACTCAGCACACGTGTTGTTTTCAACCGCACACCAGAATCAATAGTGTAAAGATGGCTATCAATGATTAAATATATGCAAGGAAGGCAAGACTAATTACAATTCAGAATGCAAACAGAAGAAAGAAAGAAAGAAAGAAAGAAAGAAAGAAAATGAGGGGTTTAAAGAGACTGCAGTGTCTATCATCAAACATTTCAGACACTGTGAGAAAAGAACAGAATCTGCAATGGATAATATGTGACGATTCAAGTGTTTTTTGAGCTTGGATGCATGTAGACCTCAAAAGCATAAAAGTAGCACTTTAAACCACTTTAATTCAAAAGAGCAATTCAAATCCTGTTTTCTGAGATCTTTAAAGAAAGGCAAAAGAACAAACTGTTATTATTCAATGAGAGGTCGAAGGGAAAAGAACAGCATATACAGTGCTTGACATCATCGGATTCATAATCTCCACAGATAATCCGCATGCACGGACTCTGACCTCGCTTGTCCAGACACACTGACTGTAGAAACACACACACAACATCTGAAAGCCCATGCAGATGCATATAGACAGATCCCTGAGGTCGCGGTGTGATACGGCTTCTGACACAGTAGTAGACTTGTAGTTAAGACCGCCTAAACCGAGACCAAGACATTACCAAGAGCAGAGGGTATCAAGAAGACCAAGACAAGAGCAAGACCAAGACAAGAGCAAGACCTAGACCAAGACCAAGACAGACCAAGACAAGACAGAATAAGACAAGACTAGAACAAGACAAGACCAAGACCTAGAAAAGACCAAGACCTAGACAAGACCAAGAGCAAGACAAAATCAAGACCAAGACCTAGACAAGACCAAGACAAGACATATAAAAGATCAAGATCAAGACCAAGACCTAGACAAGACCAAGATCAAGAGCAAGACAAGACCAAGACAGACCAAGGCCAAGACAAGAGCAAGACAAGAGCAAGAGCAACACCAAGACAAGAGCAAGACAAAGACAAGACAGAACAAGACAAGACCAGACCAAGACCACAACCTAGAAAAGACCAAGACAAGACCTAGACAAGACCAAGATCAAGACGAAGACAAGAGCAAGACGATACCAAGACTAAGGCCAAGACCTAGAAAAGATCAAGAAAAGATCAAGATCAAGACAAGATCAAGACCAAGACCTAGACAAGACCAAGACAAGACCTAGAAAAGACCAAGATCAAGACCTAGACAAGACCAAGATCAAGACAAGATCAAGAGCAAGACAAGACCAAGACAAGACCTAGATCAAGACCAAGAAAAGACTAAGATCAAGACAAGATCAAGAGCAAGACAATACCAAGACCTAGAAAAGACCAAGGCGGCAGTGGCTCAGTGGTTCATGTAGGTTGTCTACAAACCGAAGGGTTGGTGGTTCAATCCCCGGTTCCACCTGACCAAGTGTCGAGGTGTCAATGAGCAAGACACCTAACCCCAGCTGCTCCCGACGAGCTGGATGGCGCCTTGTATGGCTGCCGTTTTGGGCAAATTGTAAAGCGCTTTGGTGGCCAGTGGGTCTATGAAAGCGCTATATAAATGCAGTCCATTACAAAATACCTAGAAAAGACCAAGATCAAGACAAGATCAAGACCAAGACAAGACCTAGAAAAGACCAAGACCTAGACAAGACCAAAACCAAGATCAAGACAAGATCAAGAGCAAGACAATACCAATACAAGACCTAGAAAAGACCAGGACCAAGACCAAGAGCAAGACCTAGAAAAGACCAAGACCAAGACAAGATCGAAACCAAGAGCAAGACCTAGTCCAAGACAAGACCTAGTCCAAGACAAGACCTAGTCCAAGACAAGACCAAGACCAAGAAAAGACCAAGACCAAGATATCTTGCCTGCCTATCTCTGCCGATTTCGAAGTCTCCAAATAAATCCATTATGCAACTTTTAAATACAGAATTATATTTAAAAAAAACGAAATTATAAGCTTAAGTGCAGGATCCAAATGTTGGTCGTTTTGTCGCTATGGTTACACACACACACACACACACCGTTGGCGCTACGCTCAAAGTCATCTGTCAGTTGTGCAGTTACCCAAAATCTCCTAAATTAAGTTAAAACCCATCAAGTCACCGATATGTGTTTTACTAAATATTAATACATCAGAAACTGTACATGATGTGTGTTTTTTAAATCTATTGATCAAAATGCTCGCTGAGATCAGTGGTCTCGTGTGGCTCACGCACACCGCACTGTCTTCACTCGGACGCATGGATATTGTAGTATTGTATTGCTAAATCCCCTGACCACTATGTCGGTCTGAGACACCGAGACCTAGACAAGACCGAGAGGTCCGAGACCAAAGATCGTCAAGACCGACACATACATCACAACACAGTAGTGCAAATAAAAATAACGTCTAAACATATCAGGCATCTGTGTTCTAGACTAACGACAAACCTAACCTAAATTTGTCCTTCGTTCTCCAGGTAAGAATGATATATTCGGAGAGATGATCCACCTGTACGCGAAGCCGGGGAAGTCGAACGCTGACGTCCGAGCGCTCAGCTACTGCGACCTGCACACCATCCAGAGAGAAGAGCTGCTGGAGGTTTTAGACATGTATCCAGAGTTCGCTGACTACTTCCTCACCAATCTGGAGCTGACCTTTAACCTGCGGGATGAGAATTCAAAGGTACTACCCATCAAAAGCAAGAACTAATACACAAAACATATGAAATGAAAGCATTTCTCGGTCACCCCAGAGATCATTATTGCGTGTTGTTTGTTGGGCTCTTCCCTTCAGAGCATTTTATCACAAGCCAGTGATTCAGACGGAGAGGACACGAAGAGTCGAAGGAAGATCTCCTTTAAACGTAAAGCATCACATGGTGAATATGATTGACTGACTCCATTACACCACGCCACTGTTGCAGGAACTTAAGGACAAAATGGTTAAAAATGTCAGGGTTTGGTTTGTATCAGTTTCAGGGGTGCGTTTTTTTGGTTAACTACCAGAGTATGAGGCGTCTTTGAAGAAATCAACAAGCTAGTCATGACTGAGATCAAAAATGAATGCCATATTTTTGGCTATAAATTCTGGACATGGCATCAGAGGACTAATTACATTTTTTTCCTCAGTTATTTTGCTTTATTTCAAGATTCAAATCATAGTCTCGTTCTTACGTACGAGAGCATATACAGACATGCACACTCTTCAAAATTAAAGATACACTCTTAGAAGAAAAGGTTCTATATAGAACCTTAAAAGGTTCTATCAGCGCTACGTATTTGGAACCCCTAAAAGGTTCTATACACTCTTAAAAAAAGGGTTCCTCTGGGTTCTATATAGAACCCTGGGGTTCCATACTTGGCCAATAGAACCTTTTACCAAAAAAATGGTTCTTTATAGAACCATTTTGGTGTTCCATATATGATGCGGGGGATGGAACCATTTCTGGTTCTAAATAGAACCATTTCTTCTGAGAGTGTATATATATATATATGAAGAGTTCAGATGCAAAAGCCTCTAAGTGCCATTTGAAATTTTCTTCTAGAATGATCATTTTTATCAAGCTTGTATATTTAAGTTCAGTGATTTCACTTAAATGGCAATGATAATTACCTATTAATTGTTATTTAAGTGAAATTACTGAACTTAAATATACAAGTTTGACAAAAATCATCATTAAAGAAGAAAATTTCAAATGGCATTTAGAGGCTTTTGCATCTGAACTCTTCATATACACTACCGGTCAAAAGTTTTAGATCGGTAAGATTTTATGTTTTTAAAATAAGTCTCTTCTGCTCACCAAGGCTGCAATTATTTGATAAAAAAACAAAAAACAGTAATATTGTGAAATATTATTACAATTTAAAACAGCAGTTTTCTATGTGAATATATAGTGAATATAATTTATTCCTGTGATCAAAGCTGAATTTACAGCATCTTTACTCCAGTCTTCAGTGTCGCATGATACTACAGAAATTATTATAATATGATGCTCAAGAAACATTTATGATTATTATCCATGTTGAAAACAGTTTTTTATATTTTTATTTCAGGATTCTTGATGAATAGAAAGTTCAAAAGAACAGAATTGATCTGAAATGGAAATTAACCTTTTGTAACATTAATCACTACCATTCAAAAGTTTGGGGTCAGAAAGAATTTATTTTGTATTTTTGGGGGAAAGAAATTAGAAAATACTTTTATTCATCAAGGATGAGTTAAATTGATCATTTATAATGTTAGAAAAAATAATATTTTAAATAAATGCTGTTCTTTTGAACTTTCTATTCATCATAGAATTTTGGGGGGGGGGGGAAATGGTACACGACTGCTTTCAACATTGAAAATAATAATTGATGTTTTTTGAGCATAAAATCAGCATATTAGAATGATTTCTGAAAGATCATGTGACACTGAAAACTGATGTGTAATCAGCAACAGTAATGATGTTGAAAACTCAGCTTTCAAATTACATTTTAAAATATATTAAATTAGAAAACAGTCATTTTAAATTGTCATAATATTTCACAATATTACTGTTTTTTTTTTTCATCAAATAAAGCAGCCTTGGTGAGCAGAAGAGACTTCATTTAAAAACATAAAAAATCTTACTGATCTAAAACTTTTGACCGGTAGTGAATATTAAATCATTTACTAGATTAACGATCCATCAATCAACAAATTAAACTCACTCATACTGTCATAAATTATTAAAGAGTCATTCAAATTTGTCAAATAATCAATTTTCTTGTCCCTAATAGTCAACATAATGCAGGGGAAATTGTTAAATGAACTGGAGCAGTGCTAAACATGCATCATAAAATTACAACACTCGGACTATAACGTTAAATGTATGAATTAAACTCACTGAGACTGTCGACAGTTTATTATCCATGTATGTGGTTACAGTCAAATCATATAAAACAGTGAAATCATCCTCGAACTCTTCTGTCTTGCCTGCACTCGAGACGGTGACGCGTGAACTCCACTGAAAGTCTTCTTTCCTATTGGTTGTCGCTCGCGAAAATCGCTTCTCATTTGCCTAAAGTTGAAATTTCTCAACTTTTTGAGAACTTTTTCTGTCTTTTTCTAAAATTTCTAAAAATTTTTCTGTCTCTTGCCGCTTGACACGCCCACATTCTGTCGCCAACGGTCACTGTCGCTCGTGTCGCCGGAAGTCGCCAGCGCTCCATTGAAATGAATGGGATCTTGTCTGAACGGGGCTTTACTGATGGAGTGTGTAACTTTTCATTTCGTAAACAACCATATATGAAGACACATCATCATGGCCATATTCCAGGATGACAATGTCAAGATTAATCCGGCTCAGATTGGTTGTGAGGAGCGTGAAGAATCATATTCACACATGAATCGGCTCCTCTGAGTTCAGATTGAAAGTCTTTGGGATGTGCTGGAGGAGACTTTACAGAGTGCTCGACTCTTGCATTGATAATACAAGATCTTGACCAAAAATTGATGCTCTTCTTGATGGAAATAACATCACCACATTTATTTCCATTAAGAAGAGCATTCAGTTTTGGTCAAGATCTTGATCAAGTCTCCTCCAGCACGTTAAGTTGTATGACTTGTTTAAGAGGCATCATTATAGTGTTACTATTGCAGGATAAACTGCTGTTTTACAGCTGTAATCATGATGAACATCTACGTCTCTGGAGAGCTCCTAAAACGCCGTTGGGACATTTTAAAACACTTAATGCACAACTTCAACGACCAGGGAGAATCACATTTATGGTCATAAAAATGATCTACTCCGTGGTCCAAGGAGAAAGTCAATATTTTTTAATGTGAAGCGTTTTTGACCTCATTGACTCCTATTACAAGGAAACAGCTCAACTCTGCTTAATGTACTGAGACAGCGACTGTACAAACTCTCTATAGATCAGCCCATGGTCTTACTTCTTCTGTACTATAATAAACATGAGCAGTGAAAAGAACTGTAATGTCACCCTTATGCTTGTAAACAGTGTTTATGATTCATGATCAAGGATTGAGAGAAATTACGTTACTGCTTTGGTACGTTGAAACTATTTCTTTATAACAGGCTTATATGGGAAGAAAATGGTCATAATAAGGTTTCATTTGTTAATTACACTATTAAACATAATTAAACAATACTTTAATTAATTTTAATATTTACTAATAAATTTTTTAAATCAAAATTGGTATGTGTTGACATACTTTATTAACTTACATTAAAAAAGATGAAATTCGGTACTAAAATACATTTCTCAATGTTAGTTCATGTTAGCTAATGCATTAATATACAAATGGGATGTGAAATGATTAATCGCATCCAAAATAAAAGTTTGTGTTCACATAATATATGTGTGTGTAGTGTGTATAATTATTTTGTATATATAAATACACACACATGCATGTATATACAGTATTTAAGAAATATTTACATGTATATATATTTATACAAAATTTATATTATAAATAAATATAAATATTTGATATATTAATAAAACATTTTTCTTAAATATATGCATGCATATGACTGTATTTATATATACAAAAAAATTAAATGGGATTATTCAAAAACACAAACTTTTATTTTGGACGCGATTAATCGTTTCACAGCCCTAAATTGGATCTTTATTGTAAAGTGTTACCAAATGCATTGTTTGTCAAATTATATTTATGGTTTGGTTCAAATCTTACATTTGATTTAATATTAAACATTCATACCAAGTAAAAAGATTATCTATTATAAAGACTATACTTTTATTGAATTTAAATTAGCTATAATTGTCTAAAAGTGTATTTTTTTCAGTGTACTCCATCCATCTGATTCATAGTCAGATCTCTTTCTTGCTAAAATCATGTTTGGACTATATTGTTTTTCATGGGATCTGATCTTCAACACGTTTTGTACCCCTGAACGATCGTCCCGTAGGAGGAAGCCTCAAAGAACCGGACAGCAGCGAGTGCCGGACAGAGCGGCGAGAGTCTCGTCTCAGCTCTAAGAGAAGCTCTGAGGACCGTCGCACCTCCAGAGACGAGCAGCAAAGGCTTCTGGGAGCGACAATAATCGAGTATCCATCCGTACAGAGCTACACCTCCATGCCGGGCTTCAGTCCTCCCGTAGAGGACGCTGAAAAAAAGACATATGATGGTGAGGATTTATCTTAAAGGGATAGTTCACCCAAAAATTTGAATTATTCACCTACAAGACATCCTAGGTGTGTATAACATTCTTCTTCCAGGCGAATACAATCGGAGTTATATTAAAAAAAAAATGTCCTGGCTCTTCCAAGAAAATAAAAGTGCATCTATCCATGATACAAGTGCTCCACACGGATCTGCGGGGGTTAATGAAGCGATGTGTTCATGTAAGAAAAATATCCATACTTAAAACTTTTATCGAATAAAATAACTAGCTTCCGGCAGACGACCTACGCCACAAGAGTAACCAGTGACGCATGTACAGTGTTGGGTAAGTTACTAGTTACTAATTACCTCTTCAACAGTGTAATTAGATTACTGTACTCTCTAAAAAGTATTTAATTACTTTTAATTACTAATTACTTTCAAAATCCCATATCAATCTCAACCAGCTGAATAATACAAGGATAGACATGAATCTCTTTTAATTCTTTGAAATAAATACTAAAAAAATTGCATGAATTATCCTTAAACAGACCACGGTGGAGAAAGTTACATTATAAAAACATACTTTTTAACATCAGACACTTTTCACACTTTTTTCATACATATTTGACAATAATTCATATGAATTTGTACGAGTGTGGTCGTACGATTTAGACACCTCATAAAATGCATACGAATCACTGTGAGATCGGATTTTCTCTATACACAGTATTTACCTCAATTGCATCAGAAGTAACTGAAGAGTAATCCCTTACTTTACATTTTCAAGGGAAAAGTAATTAAATTACAGTAACTAATTACTTAGTAATTAGTTACACCCAACACTGCGCATGTATGACGTAGATGTTCGAGTAGCTTAAGTTTAGACGCCTCTCGCGGCTCAAACAAACAAGGGCAACAACAAACTCAAACTCCGACATTTTTCTTTAAAAATTGTCGTTTTAGACTTCTAATTCGTGACTGGTGTTTTGTTTTGCTCTATCCTCTGCTCTTTAGCGTTTGTCAATGCGCCATGTGTCGGGTAAAATGATGCGTACGCATACGGCCGTATGCTAGTTATTTTAGTTGATAAAGTTTTAAAGGGGTCATGAACTGGCTTTTTTAATTTATTTATATTGCTATCTAAGGTCAACTTATGACGTTCGCTTGGTTTCTACATTAAAAAAACATCAAAATGTATAAGTAATAGGATATTTTCTACCCTAGTTTAGGCCCAGCTTCAAAAACGCTCAGTTTTTATGGGCGTCTCGCATTGAAGACTTGGAAGTAAACGCCCACTGCTGTGAGTGGAGAACAGTTTAGCATATTATAATGAGTTTCGACTCTCGATCCGGATTGTCATCACGAGGTAGGCCTAAGTTATTTAGCTATGCGTGAAATGCGCGAATCGGTGGGCGGGGCTAAACCGACCATGTTGAAGTAGGCGTCGATCTTCTTCTGCGGGGGTGGTGTTTTATCCTCTTTGACGTCATAGTTCCCCACTTTGAAAAACGAGTCGTTTGCCGAGCCTGGTGTCAATAAAAGCTTTTATTGGACTAACAAGGAAGTTTTCAGTTCTGAAACTTACAGGATATTCTCATAATATGATGACCTCTTAGATGTCAAAAGCTCAAGGAAAATTTGATTTCTCAGTTCATCACCCCTTTAAATATGGATATTTTTCTTGCACAAACACATCGCTTCACTTCAGAAGGCCTTTATTAACCCCTCATGAGTCGTGTGGAGCACTTTTATCATGGATGGATGCACTTTTATGGACTTCAAAACAGAAACTGCCATTATAAAGCACAGACGTCAGCAGCGTCACTGAACGCGGATCCACAACAGAGCCGGAAGACAATACAATGCTGAATTTTTCTTATTTTTGGACCAAAATCTATTTGCGATGCTTCAAAACATTATAACTAACCCACTGATGTCACATGACTACTTTGATGATGTCTTTATTACTTTTCTGGACAAGGACAGCATACCGTACACACATTCAATGGAGGGACAGAAAGCTCTCGGACTAAATCTAAAACATCTTAAAATGTGTTCTGAAGACGAACGGAGGTCTGAATGGCTTGGGGCGACATGAGACGAGTCATTAATTTTCATTTTTGGGTGAACTAACCCTTTAAAACACTGCTTGACAGGGTATAACAGGAAAGCAGAGCTCAGACACTGGGAAAAAAAAGTATTGATCGAATCAGTCTGTTCCTAAATCCAAGCTAAAGCAGCATGATGAGCGAAAGAGAGAGAGAGAGAGAGAGAGAGAAGTAGATGGCACGGTAAAACAGGGTCTTTCAGGAGCTTAAGGCACAGTGCGGCCCGTTTTACAGGCTTTAGGAAAATCCGCTGGGCATCTATTCCCTAACTCTCCTCAATGAGTACACAATGTTCCCTCCTGCGCTACACACAGGCAAGCTAATGCCCACCAAACACTAGAGAGGGGATTGCCATTGGAATATGACCTCCACACACACAAACTCGCTCAAACCCTCTAAACTCAACATGATTATCATGGCATTGAAATATTAAAGCAGCACTATGTAACTTTTTCAACCTTTATAATACTTTTCCACATCGACTACATCAACTTACAATGGGTTGAATGACAGGTCTGCCATAGCCTGACGGTGTCTGTATCACTTTTACTGGCACTCTGTGACTTCGGGGGAGCGGGTAGGGACCCGAGCACAAAAAGAACTACAAAATTCGACTGCTTTAGGGCATATGTCACTTCCCCCACTTCCTCAAATACCGACGCGAGAGCCCAACAAGCGTTTTTTTTTTACCTCTCACTCTTAAAAGAAAAGGTTCTATCAGCGCTACGTATTTGGAACCCCTAAAAGGTTCTATACACTCTTAAAAAAAGGGTTCCTCTGGGTTCTATATAGAACCCTGGGGTTCCATACTTGGCCAATAGAAGCTTTTACCAAAAAAAAGGTTCTATATAGAACCACTTTGGAGTTCCATATATGAAGCGGGGGATGGAACCATTTCTGGTTCTAAATAGAACCATTTCTTCTAAGAGTGCTGTATGTCGTCATGGCTGAAGCAGCAAGTAAAACCAAATGTGTTTAAAAAAGTAAAATTCGATTTTTAAAAAAAAATAGTATTGCCATTAATAATCCATTATGCAAAACCGGTGCTTTTTGTATGTCATTAAAAACATTAATTATTGACAAAAAAATTTTAAAGATATTATTTTGCTTAATCTAATTTTCATCATTTAGTACTGCCCTTCAGAATATAAGACTTTTACATGTTTCCCAGAAGACTTATTTACATATTATTATTTTTTTCTGTTTGTTAAACAAAAAAGATGATATATTACACATTTACAGTGCATAATTTTAATGCCATAGAGGCGAGTAAATGACAACAGAATTTTAATTTTTGCCTCAACTTTATTAAAAATTCAATATATAATTAATTTGTCAGCTTTCATGTGTTGGATAAAGCAAACAGCTCTTGCTGTAGGCATCTTCCTTTCAACTCTATTCACGTAATACACATAATACATGATTACGTACCATACTTCATCTGATGTGAGCGGACATATTAGAGGTCATGCGAGTTTCCCTGATGATGTCTTTTTCCAGTTTAATGTCCAGGGTTATTATAGTTTAAAAAAACAAAAACCATAAAAAATGTCCTTACTTTAAATAAAATAAACAACTGAAAATAAAATATTTTAAAAAATAATCAGGAGTGCATTTTCATTTTCTTCGAAAAATCGAATAAAAATGACAAGAAAACATACAAAAACTAAGTAAAATTAAAACAGAAAACGTAAATGTAACGGATTCAAAATATTAATAAAACCTATAATAGTATCTCAATGATACTAAGTATTAACCCTTTCGACATATTACATATATTCACTCATCTATATGCAAGTGTACTTTTACAAGGTGACGAAATTAACAGATTTATTCACACTTAAAATGTCTCTTCCAGGGAAAAATTGAAAAATATTGATGCCAATATTCGATATTCCCCAACTTCCGGTCGTTTTATGATGCTTTTAACCTTCAAATGGCCTTCTTTTCCTGTTTACACTTCTGGGCTTCGGGGTCTATACGACCCCAACAATTGATTGAGTAATTGTACAAAAAATATACATTTTTAATCATACAAATAATATATCTTTTTTTTTGTTTGTTTGTTTACTTCTCATCTATGCATTAATGCTGTGTTTTTGGAGATATAAAGTACTTTTGCATCCATATACCACACAATTCCTCAACTACACCATTAGCTTGCATATGAAACATTTTTTTATGATACATTGCACTAGGCCTTCATTTCTGTGTAAAAACGTTCAGATTTATGCCGGATTTGTTTTTGTGTTTTTTTGACACATGAAGAAAATATATTTAGTTTTTGTACACATTTTCCATTCATTTCAATGTCGGGTCATATTCACCCAAAGACCAGAAGTGTAAACATTTTTTTTGCAACCGAATCAAGCCCAGTTTTTTGTGCGTGTATAGATAGATAATGTATGAAAACTCCACTGAGATGAAGTAAAAGTCGATTGGGGTCATATAGAGTAGACCCCATGACCCGATTGAGGGCTACAGAGAAAACTCACCCGTGGTTGAACACGTTTGACGTCAGGTGTCTCCGTCCATGCATGAGGGTGAATCTGTCCTGGAGGAAGGTGTCATTTCCCTTTTCCCTACGCTGGACATGAGCGTAGGCAGCCGTTCTGATCAGCGCACAGGGAGCAGGTGTCTGTGAGAGATAACCATTGGCTTTAGTGTTTCTATTAGTCCTGAGTCTCACGATAGGAAAGTCACAGCAATATAACACCAATGCAAGCACTAACACAGAGACAGCGGGTATTTACACACACCTGACACGCAATTTCTCCGTCTTTTCATTAGATTTTGTCACAGGTATTTTCAACTTACAGGTTTGCAGGTGTGTTTGTTTGGAGAATCACGGACAACACAGGAGATTCCAGTTAGCAATCAACGCTAACTGGAAAAAATGAATGCAACCAATATTATAATCATGCATCGTAACAATAGACTAATCAACAGATGGAGAAAATGCATCCTATTGGTTTTGCTGTTGATGTCGAAGGTCATGCGTCCAATCAAAGTCTATTGTGTTTTGATGCAAATTAATTTCTCACTTGTAAGAAGATGCATTTTTACTTCCTTTTGCATCTTCCTAAATTCAGTGGGTATTTTTTAATGTTTTTTCGGGCTAAATGCCTGAAATAAGGTCTGTGCTGAACACAAGCCCAAGATATTTTCAAGTTTTATTCTACTTTCCCACACTTTTTTTATTATCAAATGCGCTGTAAAACCAACACAATAGCCCAGCTTTAAAATGAACAATAATGCAACACTTGGATGTGTGTTTTTTACCCGTTTCAGATCTCCAGACTGACGGGTGGTTACCTGACAGTGTTAAAGCGCACGTGGACACGACTGCACAGGAACAGGCCGGCGCTGAAGATGAAGACCTGGACGGTGACATCACGTATGGAGAAGTGGAGCACAGGCTAGACCGACTGCAGGAACACCTGAGCAGGTGAAATAATGCTTCGTTAAACAGAGCACTCGGGTTTGATGACATCACAACACAAGCTTGGGATTGCTCAATCAATATTAATGCTTTTGATGCAACAGTTGATTTCATACTGGATGGTAATTGATTGACTGAAGGAGAGGAGTTATGTTATTTCATATTTTCCCTTTCATACAGTGTGTAATATAGCTGTCTGTGAATATAAAATGTCTGCAAAGTTAACCCCTTAACGGTCACCCCCCCCCCCCCTTTTGAGAATGGGGGTTAAATGCTCTATTCACACTTAAATGGTTGTAATTCAAGAATGCCTTGGAATATATACCCAAGTTTGGTCTTGTTTTAAAGAATACACTCAGCAGATTATTGCTGAAGTGAAAACACTTCAAAAAATTAAAGTATGAAAAAGTTATAGAAGTTTTAATTCACAGTAAATCAAATATACTGTACTATATATTTTTTATTTTATATAAAATATATATTTTACAAAATATTTTTACTCTAAAATTACTATAAAATCAAGGCCATAAATCTAACCAAGTTATGTTCCAAATTTGAAGTTAATATCACAAAAATTGAAGTTCCCATGAGATTTTGTTTAGGCGTAGTACCAAAAATAGCCACCGGGTGCCATTGAATTAAGTTGTGTACATTCTGCCTTAACAAATTAATACATTTCTGTCCAAATATCAATTTTGTCACAAAATTTGGAACCTTGAGACTCAGACCTTTCTGACAATATGTGTTTTGTCTAGATTAGAAAAGGTTTTGATCATAAATTATGAAATATAATGATGCCCAAAAGGGGAGGAGCCTCATAAAATAAGTACCGTTTAAATGGTAACGCAACATTCAATTATAAAATGGTTTTCGCAGGATGAATTCTGAGTTTATAAGCTTTCAAATGATGCCTAATTTATGATAACTACTAAAATATGTGATATAATAAAAAAAGGTGATAAAAAATATTATTATATTTTAGAGGATAATATATACATATATATTATAATTTTAATGGATAATGTTATACTATACTTTTTATTTTTTATTGAAAAATACTAGATTATATGTTTTATTATGAACCTTTAGCATACAAACAGAAGTTTCAATGATTAAAAGTGGGTGCATCAACTTTTTGTGACAAAGGTCAGACCTCCTGTTATGATGCAGATTTTTTTAGGTGCACTCTTGTCATAAATTCATTAATTACTCTTCCTACATAATTTTTAACACAAAACATGGGTCGAATATTTAATTAGAAGTCTTAGACTTTTCCAAAAATATATAATTTGTCATAATTAGATTAGGATTTAATAGAAATATAGTGAAGTAAAGTTAGGCGTCCCGGTACCGGTATTGACAGTTAAGGGGTTAAAGATCAAAGTGCACAGTTTCCCAAAAGAAAGAATCAATTCTGAACTGCTGAAACGAGTCGTCAGTAATTCCAGACTCACCTGTAAAAAAGGTGCATTATGCCAGTCTATGGTCTTCATTGGCTGCTGGAGAACAACGGTCTGGACTACTCGACCGCCCTCAAACACTGTAGCTGTAGGTGAGACTTGGTTCGTGTTGAGAAGATGCTGATTCCACTTTACATGCATTTCCAAAGGATGACGACTCAAACTGATACGGTGAAACCGACCACATTTGCTACTGTTTGTATATCTGTACATCAAGCTCTGAGGAAGATCTGAAGCTGAAATTTGGATATGGTAATGGGAGTTTCGTTTCTGACACATGCTGTCAGAGGCAGACCAATCACAACAGACTGGGTCATCTGACCAATCAGAGCAGAGTAGCTCTCAGAGAGGGGTTTAAAGAGACTGGACTCTTTAAGAAATAAGGTGATGTCCAATGTATATTATGAGAAAATTAGACAGTTTTTTGACCTTTGATGCCGGTAAACCTATTGTAGTAGACCTGCAAAACAAAATCAGGAACCTTTAAAATAGCATAATAAAAATTAAATAACATGGAGTGATGCATTCATGAGCAATCATAACAGTCATAACATGGAGTATGGGGGAGGAGAGAGAGTGAGCCAATCAGCAGTAGGGGGCGTGTCCACTCATGAGTGAGAAGAGAGAGTGAGCCAATCAGCAGTAGGGGGCGTGTCCACTCATGACGAGTGAGAGGAGAGAGTGAGCCAATCAGCAGTAGTGGGTGTGTCCACTCAATATGGGGGAGGAGAGAGCGAGCCAATCAGCAATAGGGGGCGTGCCCACTCATGATGAGTGAGAGGAGAGAGTGAACCAATCAGCAGTAGGGGGCGTGCCCACTCATGATGAGTGAGAGGAGAGAGTGAACCAATCAGCAGTAGGGGGCGTGTCCACTCATGATGAGTGAGAGGAGAGAGTGAACCAATCAGCAGTAGGGGGCGTGCCCACTCATGATGAGTGAGAGGAGAGAGTGAACCAATCAGCAGTAGGGGGCGTGTCCACTCAATATGGGGGAGGAGAGAGCGAGCCAATCAGCAGTAGTGGGTGTGTCCACTCAATATGGGGGAGGAGAGAGTGAGCCAATCAGCAGTAGGGGGCGTGTCCACTCATGATGAGTGAGGAGAGAGAGTGAGCCAATCAGCAGTAGGGGGCGTGTCCACTCATGATGAGTGAGAGGAGAGAGTGAGCCAATCAGCAGTGGTGGGTGTGTCCACTCAATATGGGGGAGGAGAGAGCGAGCCAATCAGCAATAGGGGGCGTGCCCACTCATGATGAGTGAGAGGAGAGAGTGAGCCAATCAGCAGTAGTGGGTGTGTCCACTCAATATGGGGGAGGAGAGAGCGAGCCAATCAGCAGTAGTGGGTGTGTCCACTCATGATGAGTGAGGAGAGAGAGTGAGCCAATCAGCAGTAGGGGGCGTGTCCACGCTATATGGGGGAGAAGAGAGAGTGAGCCAATCAGCAGTAGGGGGCGTGTCCATTCAATATGGGGGAGGAGAGAGAGTGAGCCAATCAGCAGTAGGGGGCGTGTCCATTCAATATGGGGGAGGGGAGAGAGTGAGCCAATCAGCAGTAGGGGGCTTGTCCATTCAATATGGGGGAGGGGAGAGAGTGTGTTTGTTTGGGTTGATTAACAATGTTTAACAATTTTTCTCAGAAATCGCTTACTGCACCTTTTAGAAACATCTGAACTGCCAAAATACTGCATCTCTGAGAGGCGAGTGAGTCTTCCAGTACATTACACTATGTTTCCAGGGGATCCCAACAAATTACACTAACCACATGCACGCCTGTAATAAGCATCACTAAACAAAACATTGCTTGTGGTCATCATTCACATGCACATGAAAATTAGCTTCAGCTGACAAAACAAGTTTAGATAACAACAGTTAAAACACACACACACACAGAGAGAAACACATACGCACACACACTGACACTGAAGCAGCAGGGTGCAGAATCTCAGCAGGTGGTATTTTTAGCTGTAATACTGGCTTAGAGAGGAAGACACACCAGGCAGCAAAAACCCTGCATCAGCTCAGCTTCATATCACACATCTTACAGCACAGAATCTGACGAGGCCTGACAATTGCAAGTACAGGACATATTTCACCACAAAATATAACATCACATTTATATTAAAGACAATGAAGCCTGTTTTCGGGAAGTACTAAATTTTCTTGCATTGTGACGACATATTCAGTCACATTTTCCTTTTTACATTAGGTCATGAGGTTTTACATTAAAGAAATAACAATATTATATACGTACATAATATTATATAAATATAATATACATGTAAAATATGTATGTATACATACTAGATATTAATATCATATTACAATGCATTTTACTAAAAATTAAATATTCTTTTTTATATATTTATTTTACTTTTATACTTTTACCTTTTTTTACATTTTGCTTCAATTTGTGCCATTATATATATATATATATATATATATAGTAATACAATAAAATATGGCAAACATTTTGAAAAAAGTAAAGCATCAGTACAGTAATGGCAATTTAGTGGTTAAATTGTGCCTAATAACCATGAAAATGTGAACATTATGAAAAATAAGTTTTAAATTTTCTTTAAGTTTTTTTTTTTTTTTTTTTGGGATGTAGTGAAATTACCTTGACTTGTTCTTGCCAGTTTTTACAACAGATTGAATGTAAAGATTTCAGGGAAAATCTAGGTAGTCCATATGCTCACATACAAATACACATATGCTTATACAATGCATTTAAAACCCACTGTATACATCACCTCTTTGAACTAACTATATAATAGATATACAACTAGTTTTCTCAAGGTTTTTTCTTTTTGGATATGTAAGGCCCGTATCTTGCAAATGTAACCCACGCTGTATGTTTCTGCACACAAGATTGATTAGCTTAGCTTCAGATTAGCTTCAGTTCCATAGAGAAAATCAACTCTCTCACATCTTTGAGTCTCTCAGTTCTGCACAGAAAGTGTTTTTGGTCTGCGCATGAGCGGCATCAGAAGTGTGTGACTCCAAGAAAGCATGGATCATCTTATTCCTTTGTTTTCTGAGAGCTCCAGTTAATGGCTCTCTGTTTTAATGACTAGGTGTGCCTTACACACGGATTAAACCTGCACCGGCTCATTGAACACTCATATCACATATTATTAATGATAGCCCTGTCCTCACTGTACCTCCGCACATGTCCATTAACTGGATGAAAAATGAACACGCCTCCTTTCTTCCAGGAATGTTAATAATGAACGCGGAAATGTTCGTGAATGCTTATCGAGTATTTATGTGTGAAGGAGCAGAAATTGTATTAGGGTCATCTCTCTCTTCTAGGCCCTACAAACTAGGTCATAAATAACTTTCTCATCAAAGTTTAGCAGGTAAAGTGATAAAGTGGGAATAAGCATTCAGACGCATGCCACACGTACAGGATCAGTGCAAGAACTCCCCCTGCTGGACAACAACAGTCAACACCAATCAACTACACACATTTAGTCACAAAACGTTTGCTTTGATCCTGTAAGGTCTTCATTTAGCTTTTACGGGTCAATTAAACACACTTTACTGCAATTATGTTCTATACAGATGCTTCAAAACATTTTTAAAAAGCACTACTATAAATCAATGTTTTTTTATTACAGCATTTTCTCCTCTAAATCTAGGTTTGTAGAGTTATTTTCAAAATTAATTTTTATGTAAAAGTATGAAGAAAATTCTGTCTGATTTTTCCCCTTATACTAATAAATATGAATAGGGACTGTTAATAAAAATGACCAAGACAGTAAACCAGTAAAGCGCGATGTTATAGATGCCAAACCCAACATGTCTATACACTCAAAAAAATGCTGGGTTGTTTCAACCCAAATTTGGGTCAAATATGGACAAACCCAAATGTTGGTTTAAAACTGTAATCAAAAAATGTACCGTTGAAAGTAAAAGTTGAAGTTGGGTTAATATTTTAAATGACATTTTTAACCCAACATTTGGGTTTGTCCATGCATATTTGACCCAAATTTGGGTTGAAACAACCCAGCATTTTTTAGAGTGAAAGGGACATCTAGCGGTGAAAATGTATTTTGCATTCAAACCAATTGTGCTCTCCAGCGCCTGGCTTTTTCAAATGCTCGTTGCATCTACGGTAGCCATTATGTACCAAAAAGCTATGATAGGATGTCTTCTAATAGCTATTTCCAACAAACAGCAACTTTACTGCTCAGTTACTGGGATTTTCACGCACAACCATTTCTAGGGTTTACAAAGAATGCTGTGAAAAGGGAAAAACATCCAGTATGCGGCAGTCCTGTGGGCCAAAATCATTTGTTGTTGCTGGAGGTCAGAGGAGAATGGGCCGACTGATTCAAGCTGATAGAAGAGCAACTTTGACTGAAATAACCACTCGTTACAATCATTTGTGAAGCCACAACACACACAACCTTGAGGCGGATGGGCTACAACAGCAGAAGACCCCACCGGGTGCCACTCATCTCCACTACAAATAGAAAAAAAAGAGGCCACAATTTGCACGAGCTCACCCAAATTGGACAGTTGAAGACTGGAAAAATGTCGCCTGGTCTGATGAGTCTCGATTTCTGTTGAGACATTCAGATGATTTGGCGTAACCAGAATGAGAACATGGATTCATCATGCCTTGTTCCCACTGTGCAGGCTGGTGGTGGTGGTGTAATGGTGTGGGGGATGTTTTCTTGGCACACTTTAGGCCCCTTAGTGCCAATTGGGCATCGTTTCTGACCATGTCCATCCCTTTATGGCCACCATGTCCCCATCCTCTGATGGCTACTTCCAGCTGGAATCATTTCAAATTGGTTTCTTGAACATGACAATGAGTTGACTGTACTAAGATGGCCGCCACAGTCACCAGATCTCAACCCAATAGAGCATCTGTGGGATGTGGTGGAATGAATGGATGTGCATCCCACAAATCTCCATCAACTGCAAGATGCTATCCTATCAATATGGGCCAACATTTCTAAAGAATGCTTTCAGCAGCTTGTTGAATCAATGCCACGTAGAATTAAGGCGAAAGGGGGTCAAACACAGTATTAGTATGGTGGCCCTAATAATCACACAAACACACTCTCTGTTTATGTTCCATGGAAACACACAAGTCATATGGGTTTGGAAGAACATGTGTTCCAGTCAGCGCTCTGGTTGGTTTCTCACCAGGTTAGAGTCTCAGATGACGTCAGATATCCAGAGTGTCCTGACGCTGCTTCAGAGACAGACGTGTTTGGGACCTCCGGCCTACAGCAGCATCACGGGGGATCCGGAGTACAAGAGACCCGTCGCTGCACAGGTACACAACCAAACCACTCATTTTATTACTTGCCACAGTAGCATTTCTAACTTTTATATTTTATTTAAGCTTTATGTCAATAGATAAACCATTTAAATAGTTACCGTTTTAGTTACCAACACTGAACCCTACTAAACAAAGACATTCACATACTGTACTTGGTTTATACTGTATGTCATTGTAGACCTCATTTATTTTGGCAGGAACAAACATATTGCACTGCGTATGAAGTATGCATTTGAATAATTTGATAAAAATGAATAATTAAAGCTAAATATTTTACCATTGACAATATAAATAAATGGCAAAATAAGTATATATTTTACATTCTGATTCTCTTAAGAGCACTGAAAAGTGTGTTTACTGGTTATATCATGACACAGAGTGGCTCGCAGACTGTGAGAAACAGGAGTGAGATCACATGGGCAGCTGTAGAGCGCCACCTGCTGCACACTCATTATTTCTCAACAGTCAGTGAGGACTAGTGCTGCTCAAAAGTTTACACACCCCTTGCAGAATCTGTGAATAATTTAACAATATAAGAGGGATCATACAAAATGCATGTTTTTGTTTTATTTAGTACTGTCCTGAATAAGATATTTCACATAAAAGATGTTTACATACAGTCCACAAGACAAAAAAAAATAGCTGAATTTATGAAAATGACCCAGTTCAAAAGTTGATGTACCCTTGAACAAGAATACTGTGTTCTTGTTCTCGAGTCCCTTGTTTGATCCTTCAGTTTTCCAGCATCTTTTGCATATTTTAACCCTTTCCAGCAGTGACTGCATGATTTTGAGATCCATCTTTTTACACTAAGGAAAATTGAGGCACTGTCGAATTCAAAAAGTTTTCACCCCCCGGCTTTACATACATCATGTTTCGTTCATCAGTGAACAGTGGAACCTTTTTAATACACTTTTTAACTGGGTAATTTTTATAAATTCAGCTTTTTTTTTTCTTTTTTTGTCTTGTGGACTAAATGTAAACATCTAAATGTAAAATATCCTATTCAGGACGGTATTAAAAAAAATAACATGCATTTTGTATGATCCCTCTTTGTTAAAATTATTCACAGATTCTGCAAGGGGTGTGTAAACTTTTGAGCAGTAAAAGTTAAAAAAGTGTGTATGTGTATATGAAGAGTTCAGATGCAAAAGCCTCTAAGTGGCATTTGAAATTTTCTTCTAAAATGATCATTTTTATCAAGCTTATACTGTATATTTAAGTTCAGTAATTTCACTTAAATGACAATGAAGATTACCTATTAATTGCCATTTAAGTGAAATTACTGAACTTAAATATACAAGCTTGATAAAAATGATCATTCTAGAAGAAAATTTCAAATGGCACTTAGAGGCTTTTGCATCTGAACTCTTCATATATAACAAAAAATGTTATATCTTCAAAGGACTAGACTTGAATGAATTCATCATTAATAGTGCAATTTCCAGATTTTGCTTCTAATAGTACGGAAGTGTATTGCATTCACTTAAGGAAACAAAATCTACTCTGTTTTTCTGAATTAACGAGTTAATTATGTCACAATTATGAGATAATTTTTCATGGAAAAACGTTTTTGCTCTGTTTTTCTGAAGTAATGAGTTAATTATCTCAGAATTACAAGATCATTTTTCATGGAAAATAAGTTATTGGTCTGTTTTTCTGAATTAATGAGTTAATTATCTCAGAATTATGAGATATGTTTTTCTTGAAACAAAAAATATCACTCTGTTTTTAGGAATTAATGAGTTACTCCTAATTTTTGAGATAATGAAGACATTAATTTAGAAAAACAGAGCAAAAAAAAATTTCTGTGAAAAATGATCTCGTAATTCTGAGATAATTAACTCGTTATTTCAGAAAAAACAGCAAAAACTTTTTACCATGAAAAATTATCTCGCAATTCTGAGATAATTAACTCGTTAATTTCAGAAAAACGGAGTAGATTTTTTTTCTTCAAGTGAATGCAATACGCTTCCGTATAATAGTTACTCCTACATTATTATTTTTTTTTTATGTTGAAGTTCAAACACCAAATGGATTAAGCCTAGACCTTTAATTTCAATAATGCAATTCCGAATGGTGCAAAACACCAAAATACATACCTAAAACATCTATAAATTCCTCTTTTCCCAGGAACTTTTGGCCATGGCAAACATCCATCCGAACCCCAGAGACTGTCCGTCGGGTGTTTCCACACAGGACTCCACTGCCATGTACAGTTTGATAAACAGCCAGACTCTTCCTCTGACACGAGAGCATTCGAGATCCCTTCTTCCAGTCCAGCCAGCGAGCGGATCTCTGGATCTCCACAGACCGGGGTCTGATCCAGCGCTCCTGGAGGACCAGCACTGACGCTCTCGTCCAGGACGTCCCACGGCTCTTCCACTGGAAGGACAAAGGACATTTTCAAACAGGCATTGGCCAAAACTTTAACACCAATGCAAGATTCTCCTCCGGCACTCGCCTGTATTCTCTTCCTCTGTGATGTCACTTCCTTCTCCTGCGTTACGGTCGAGGAATATTTCAGACTTCCATTTTCAGGAAGTAAATCTCTCTGTGTTCTGCACACGTTTACACCGGTGTAAGACTCAGGATATTGACGTCAGTTCATAAACATCACACTCATTCTCTGGCACAATTTCTCCCATGTTTTATCATCATCAAATTCTAAATGATAAATAATGTAATTTTGCACTTCCATTTGCAGAACTCCGTGGTGCACTATTGAAAATGACTATTTTTTTGTATTCATTTCTTTAAGAATTAAAACAATCGGTTATACAACATATTTTTGACAAAATAGATTAATTTGACATTTCAGTTGGCGATATTATAAAAAATAATGAAACATGTCAAACTGTAACAGACCAAAAATGGGAAAAAATATCATATAGGCTTATAATTACTTTATAAATTAAATCATTAGCTAACATGGAAAAGCCATTTATTAATCTTAATGTTAATTTCAACATTTACACGTTATTAAAATATTATTTAATGGATCTGAGCTAACACGAACCAACAATAAACAGATGTGTTTTTAGCAACTTACATTAATATTAATAAAACACTAAGAAACACTAAGGAATGTAACCGAGACCTTATTGTAAAGTGTTGGTATAATAATTTGAGTGAAAACTTAAATGGCAGCACAGATATAAATAATTATGTGAATTGTTATTCACTTATTAATTCAATGCATTGTAATGTAAACGAATTTTACAATCATAGTTACATTTTGAAATTGAAAAGTTAAAAAAGATTTTCAATGTGCTCTCAGAGTTTTGCAGCAAAATATTGGTTGTTTGCAAATGTTTATGTTGTACATACATTATACCCCTCTATTAAAGGAAAAGAGACGCATGGCTGAAGGTTTTACCCGTTGCATGTTTACTGCAACATATTGGGAAGCAGGTTTATGTCGGCACTAAATGCACTCTTTAATCCACTCGGTTTATTTGCACATGCTAAACGGCATTAAACAATTACACTGATCTTTGCAAGCACTGGCGTACAGTACGAGACGGCCTCACACACGGGGTTATGAGACGTGAAAATCTGCTTAGATCTTGGAAAACAAGGTGCTGGAAAACCATGCATATGTATTTTTCATTTTTAACAATTTACTTGAAGGGGTGTGCATAAGACTAACATGACACCTTCATAATCATGACATGATGGTTTTATGCATGTTTATGTCTTTGTCATGACAACTTGACATTATTTACTAAGACAACACAACCTGTCATAAACATGACATAGCAGATTAAAACTGTCAGGTGGTTGGTTTTGACATTGGCTGTCATGAAGCCATTATAACTTTTTAATGACAAATTCACTTAGTATCACTGTAGTTGAGGTCACGAAAAATATTCATGACGCAGTTATAATGCCTCATGACAGCCAACCACATGACAGTTTAACCTCGTTTAATGTCAAGTTGTCATGACAAAGACACTGACAGGTTATGATGTATTGGTTTATGTCAAGATGTCATGACAAAGACATCTCAATGTCATATTTGCATTCAAAATGTCATTATTGAGCGAAAGACACTTAATGACAGTTGTCATAAACATGTATAAACCCTATGACATACAGTATGTCATGATTATGAAGGTGTCATGTCAGTCTTATGCACACCCCTTCAAGTAAAGTGTTAGCAAGTGCTACCGCTGTGCTACTCCTCCGAACTAGACTCGCGTGCGGCCGTTTCTGGAAGCCAGAACTTAAGTTGTAAATATGGATATTTGTCTTCCATAAACCCATGGCTTCTCTTCAGAAGGCTTTATTAAAGGGATAGTTCACTATGAAATTAATTTTTGGTATGTTTTATCTTACCTCAAGGGAATCCAAGATGTAGGTGTCTTTGTTTCCGCTGTAGTTTCAATTTTGATATTTTTAGGTCAAACCGTTCTTGTCTGTCAGTCATATAATGGAGGTCAATGGTCACCACTTAGCATGCACAAGTCCAAACAATATAAATACTGTTCGTTTTCTACCACAAACCACTCGTTTCGTGTCTTAGGCCATCAATGTGTACTTACATTCACGAGTCATTAAATCATGTTTAATTTGGACTTCTCTGCGCATGCTCTTTGAGGTGGTGACCATAGACCTCCATTATATGAGTGACAGACAAGAACGGTTTGACCTAAAAATATCAAAATTGAATCTACTGCGGAAACAAGACACCTACATATTGGATGCCCTTGAAGTAAGATACAACATACCAAAAATTAATTTCAAAGTAAACTATCCGTTTAATACCCGAGTCGTATGGATCACTTTTATGATGGATTGATGTGCTTTTTTGGGCTTCAAAATCTCAGGCTCTTTCCACTCTCATTATAAAGCTTGGAAGAGCCAGGATATTTTTTAATATAACTGATTGTGATCATATATTGAAAAATATCATATCCAGTCATATGGCTTGAGCGTGAGTAAACTATTGGGATAATTTTTATTTTTGGATGAACTAACCCCTTTCAACGCTCCAATAATGTTGGCTTCATCAAGTCACTAGAAAATTTAAATCTTACAACAAAATCACTTTGTTTTCCAAAAAATGTAGCCTAGAAAAGCTTTCTGTCACAAATTCTGCTAACAATAATTATAAAACACTTCGGGTGCGTCCAAAATCGCATACTTCTTTACTATATAGTAGGCATAAAACTGTATGTTACCAAAAAAAAGTATGTCCGAATTCAAAACGGTAGGCGACAAGTATCCGGATGACCTACTATTTCCTGTAAAAGTCTGAAGTGTGCATGTGATGGAGACTTTACTATCCCATGAGGCCACGGGAGAGGATTTATGAATGAACCTGACGCTGTAGGTCACATGATAATGACATCATGATGAATGTAGTATGCCCAGATTACATTCAAACTATATAGATCACACATTATAGCAAGTGTGAAGCAAGTATTTATTTAAAATACATAACTAGTGTGCGATTTGGGACGCGGCCTGGATCTTCACACACACGTTTCTCGCCAGACCCACTGCTAAAGGGTTCATTTATCATGCAAAGATTGTAATATTTTAATCTGGGAGGGGATTTTTTTTGCATCTGTTTCTTTTTCGTTTCTAACTTAAAATATGTATTTATACATATTTATACACCATAGGTTTTTTTACGTGCAATAAACGCTTTCTTAAATTATGGTTTAAATTTCTCTCAAGACTGAAAGTTACAGCTTTGATTTGAACTATGTTTATTTTTATATGTGACTGTAAAACACTGTACTTTGGGTCAAAAGCAAACATATATTAAATTTGCACATCAGCATGTAAAATTAAGCATAATCACACCCAAGCAAATATCAAATATGCAGATTTATTATCTGCACTTTATTTCAAAATAAAGACTCCATGCCCTTAAAATTAATGTTACCATCCTCAGCATGAGTGTGAATGTGTTTTGAGCGCTGGTAGATTGTGTGTGAGTGCGTGTATGTGTCTGTCTTTATTTTTTTATTTCATTTTTTTTTGTGTCACAAGCATAATAAAAATCATATATTAAAGGCCGCCGGAAGCAGAGGTGGCTTTTTATTCTTATTTGGGAATATATTAATACGGTTAATAATCCCGCAAACGTTTGCACGTAACACTTTCACTTTTTATCCCGCTTTTCACTTGCACTGAGTTGTTTTTTATAGTTTGCACTGTATAGTTTGTACACCACAATACTCTACAGGTGTTTTGAATGTGTCTGTTATTATAAGATTTATTATATTTAATGAAATTGCTTTAGGCAAGTACTTTTGACTAACTGTACTGTACAAAAAGCATATAAATAAAAGGAAAGCTTATCAGTTTGTTGAGTGGAAATGTACTTTTTAAGAGAAAAGCACTGAATAACAGGGCTACTTATGATGATTTGTAGCACATATTAAAATAAATATTGCCATGCATTTATTTAATAATAACCTAAAAATAAAAGCTGATTCTAAATGTTAATAATAATGGTACAATATTTATTTTGTAAATAAAAAAATGACTAAAACTTAGAATCAGCTTTTATTTACAATTTTAGTTTAAGTTTTAGTCATTTTGTTACTTACAAAATAAAGATATTATAGCCTACTATTATTATTAACATTTAGAATTAGATTTCATTTTTATATTTTTAGTATAAGTAATTTTGTTATGCTTTTTGTCATTTTATTATTTTTTGTTTTGTTTGTGTAATTTTAGTACTTCAGCTTCAACTTATTTTAATTAGTTGCCAAGCAACATATTTCAGCATTTTCACTCAGTAAATATAGTTTTAGTAAACAATAACACAAATGAGCTGTGAACTGATCAGTGAGGCCATTGTTTGATTTTGAATTTATTGTTTTGTACTTTATTATGTCAAAATCATTTAACACAATCATACAAATAAACATTTTTTTTTCTCAGAAATTGTTCCTTTTCTTCCCCTTAGATTTTTTCATTTTGTCTTTTGATAATCAACATAATAATTACAACAATAACCAAGAACATATTTAGATACTTTTGCATTTCAAAAAAGTAATTAACAATTAAATTAATTTAATTAAAAATAATGTAATTAAAAGTTAACATTAAGACCAAACTCCTAATAAATAAATCAAATTATATTAATTAAACATCAAATAATAATAAATCAATAGTAAATAAATAAAATAATAAGATGCATTAAAAATAATAATTTTTAAATTAGATTAGTGAATCTAATGATAATCCCTGCTTATCCTAATTACAACTAAAGCTCTTTCAAGATTTTTATGACAAATAACAAAATCAATATTCAAAATGATATTTATATTATATTATTAATGTATGGCATAAGGGATTCTGTCGACATAGTGTTTATTATTTATCTAGTCTAGTGGTTAAAATTTGCAGAGAAAGTGTAGCCTACACAATTTTCAATGCCCACAAAGTAGATTTTATTCTAACAATAAAAACATATTCATGAAAATAAATAAAGAGAGAACATAACTATTTATATCTCGTCTCTTTAAATAAGGTTGATATTGATATCATCTGACTGATTACGTTTGTAAACCGGGACCATAAACGAAACCGAAACCGAAAGTCAGCGAGTCCTGGGAAGTTCAAGCGGACTCATCAGTTTAGTAATCTCTAATCTAGTTTTAACAAACATGAGCATTGATCAGGACGCCGAGACGCGTCATATTCTGGACTGTTTCAGAGACAGACTGAAGCAGATCATCCAGGTCGAGCCGCTTCTGGATCAGCTGCACTTCCTCGGACAGGATCGAAAGGACAAAATAAGGGCCAAGTTACGGGCGGACGGGGACATAAGCGCCGCAGCACTCCTGATCGACGAAATCCTCCAAACACAACACGACAAGGGATGGCCGAGAGAGCTGGTCACCGCGCTGGAGACCGCTGGATGCACACACGCGGTGAACTACGTGCGGAACAGCCCGCCGGAGCCGACAGAAGAGGCCGAGAACGACAGCTGTGTCCGCCTGATCGATCTCATGCAGCTGACCCTGGTCAACATGAAGACCACAGACGTGTGCGCGCAATGCTGGTCACTGGGGCTCCTGACGCCCGAGGACAAGGAGAACGTGAGTGACCGAAGCCCGGGCATTACTCTGAGCTGGGGTGAACTATGGGTCCACGTAGGACGGGGTTTGTCTACTGATGGAAAGTTACAATTAAATAAAGAAGTACAATTTCAATAAGTATTTAAAAATCAAAAAACAAATACATAAGATGCGATAGTCAGAGTCAGACAGTAGATAGATAGACAGAAGACAGACAGACAGACATAAGATATAGTCAGACAGACAGATATAGACAGACAGACAGATATAGACAGACAGATAGATAGATAGATAGATAGATAGACAGAAGACAGATAGATAGACAGTCAGACAGACATAAGATATAGTCAGACAGACAGATATAGTCATACAGACAGATATAGACAGACAGATAGATAGATAGATAGATAGACAGACAGATAGATAGATAGAAGACAGATAGATAGACAGTCAGACAGACATAAGATATAGTCAGACAGACAGATATAGACTTTATTATAGAATTTATAATCTGTTACACTGTTATTTTTTGCAATTAATTTAATTTGTACATTTCAATTTAAGTTGTTATAATGCTTTGTTTTTATTGATGTCTTCACTATGCTATGTGTTACAACTAAGCTTTGGCAATATTGTAATATGTACAGTCATGCCAATAAAGCAATTTGAATTGAATTGAATTATAGACAGTCAGACAGACAGACAGACAATCAGATAGATAGATAGATAGATAGATAGATAGATAGATAGATAGATAGATAGATAGATAGATAGATAGATAGAGAGACAGTCAGACATAAGATATAGTCAGACAGACAGATAGAGACAGACAGACAGAAAGTCAGAAAGATAGATGCGGTATACAGTAGATAGATAGACATAAGACAGACAGATAGACAGACAGAGAGACAGACAGAGACATAAGATAGACAGACAGATAGATAGTCAGACATAAGATATAGTCAGACAGACAGACAGACAGACAGATACAGACAGAGACAGACAGAGACATAAGATAGACAGATAGATAGATAGACAGACAGAAAAAGATGATAGATAGATACACAGACAGACAGACAGATAGATAGACAGATAGATAGATAGATAGATAGATAGATAGATAGATAGATAGATAGATAGATAGATAGATAGATAGATAGATAGATAGATAGATAGATAGATAGATAGATAGATAGATAGATAGATAGACATAGTCATGTAAAAAATATTATCATCAGTAGAGGGCGCTATAAAACAAACAGAAACAGATTTGCTTTGTGGATTTACTGATGTGGTTAAACTGAAAATTTTTAAGAAATCCTTATTAGTAGAAGTATATAAATGCAGTATAAAATTATTATTATTTTATATTACATACAGTAGTACTTTTAGATATATTTTATATTGCACCCTATTTGTTTTTGTAGTATTCTTTCACGGTCACCACTACTACTAATAACAATTATTATTATTATTATTATTGGTAACACTTTAGTTTAGGGTCCAATTCTCACTATTAACTAGTTGCTTGTAAGCACGCATATTAGCATATTGGGTGTTTATTAGTTGGCTACTTTTGATGAATGCAGGATCATATTCCACATCCCTTAATGCTAATCCAATACCTAATCTTCTTAACTACCTTACTAACTATTAATTAGGAGTTTATGGAGGGAAAAGTCGATGTTAATAGTGAGGATTGGACCCTAAACTAAAGCGTGAAGCATATTAACAAAGCTAAAGTTCAAAACATCATCACATGACCCATAGTGAGTTTAACTGACCTGCCTCCGTGTGTGTGTGCTTTCACCTCTCACTCATATTAAATACATTAACTATGTTCATCATTACTCCTGCAGATTATGAAAGCCACTGAGAATCATGGGAACATAAACGGCGCTCGAGTGCTCCTCAAAAGGCTGGTGAAAAATGAAGCGGGCTGGTTCTCCAAGTTCCTTCAGGCTCTGGAGGAGACGGAGCACCGGGAGCTGGTGCGCGAGCTGCGGGGAGAGCCGTGCAACGAGGACGGTGAGGGCCACAAATCATCATACACTGCTCTCTCACGGGGAGCAATATTCAGTTTCAAATATAATGTGCAAAATTACAATGCACTATGTAAAATGGCAATACATTTCTATATTTTCCATTACATTTGTACAACATTGGTGCACAAATCAAATATATCATAATTATACCATGGACATTCATTGCAGGAAATTTAAGTGTCTTAACTGTGGGGGTAAATGCAATTAAAAAACAGTTTTTGCTTGAACATGTTAAACATATCATTTCTTATAAAATATGTATTCAATTTACATATTAAAACTAGTGTATGAAATGGCAAATGTAAGTGTAATGGAAAATGTAAATACAGCATTGGTGCATTTCAAACTGAATATTGTTACCCATATGCGTCCACAGTCACAGGCTCTCTTAGAAAAACAATAGTTGGAAACCGGAAACCAGCAGAGGTCAGAGGTCACGCTGTTGTTTAGACTACACATTTGTGGCCTGGAAACCCCGCTGTTAGTGTCTGTCTATCCCTACAAATCTAATTAGCTCTTAAAGGGATACTTCTGTCCTTTGAGAAAAATAAAAACTATCAAACTTTCGTTCAGCTTCAAAGCACAAATGAAGATATTTGCAATGAAATCAGAGCTTTCTGTCAGCTAACTGACTTTGGCGCTTCACAAAGTTCATAAAGAAATCGTAAAACTAATTTCGATCACTTTATTTGATAAACCAATTGAATTAAAATGTAAATGTCTCCCTCATGTTGTCCCGAGCCCGTCAGACCCGTTTAGAACACAGTTTAAGATATTTTAGATTTAGTCCGAGGGCTTTCTGTCCCTCCATTGAACATGTGTGTACGGTATACTGTCCTTGTCCAGAAAGGAAATAAAGACTAGAGCCAGACCGATAAAGGATTTTGAAGGCCGATACGATACAAATATTTTTTTGTTTTAAAATCTGATATTCCGATATATAGCGGCCGATATATATATATATATATTTTTTTTTTTTTTCAGAAACGCACAACAAAACATTAACAGATTTCCCTAACATTAGTTATTTGTAGTTATTTATGAGTTTTAACTAAAATAATATGATAATGCATTTTAAAAAAGAAACTTGTTTCTTTTATCGTCACAACAGAACAGACTGATGATAGTGGCATTAGCTAGCTTTGTGGTTAGCTAGTCTATGATGAGCCATAATTTAGCAATGGTTTAGCAATTTAGCAATATTTTCAATATAACAGGTCAAGGAGAGATGAGACGTCTCATTGCTATAACTGTCACGTGCTATTAAAGAAATACTTTAGTCAAATTGTCAAAAGTTAAAAGGACAGTCAGTCAACTACACTTTAACATTGTAACGTAACTATTACTAGCTAATTCCGCTTCACTCTCGGCTTATTTAACAGCAGCAAAACTGGACATGATAGTCACAAATTTAGTCCTGCTTATTTGAGTTTAGAGAACTGATGGCGATGTTCTTTTAATTGTTATTCAAGCAATGTATGTATCGTGACCAACTCAACGAGTGTTGCCAACAGGAACGGTGTAGAGTGCCCTCTGGTGGACAAACTATACAACTCCAACACTCACGACATGGTTCAAGCGTGTTTCATTCGTTTTAATTTTATTTTTGAAATATTAATTTATCGGCCATTATAACTGCCGATACTGATAGTTTGGAAAAAGCCTAATATCGGCCGATAATATCGGCCTGGCTCTAATAAAGACATCATCAATGTAGTCATGTGACATCAGTGGGTTAGTTACAATGTTTTGAAGCATCGCAAATATATTTTGCTCCAAAAATAACAAAAACTACGACTTTATTCAGCATTGTGTTGTCTTCCGGTTCTGTTGTCCTGTTCTCCATGTACATATTATAGTGATTACAATAACTGGGTACTAGTTGAACCCTGAACCTACCCTTAAACCATGTAGTTACCTTAAATTACCGAGTACTTTCTGTACACGTACTGTAAAATAAAGTGCAACTAACAATTCTTTAGATATGTGGCACGTTTTCATGTTCAGTTTTGACCATAATGGCATGTCGACAGATATTCTGTGCATTGTTATTATGTATTATGAACTCCTGTTGATTACCTGTGTGTGTTACAGAGTCCATGTCAGTCGAGATCAGAACTGTTGAGGAGGGCGAACAGACGTGTTTGGCTCTCGCGAAAGAGACGGACCCGGTCCTGAACGGCTCCATGCCCGTTGTCTCTGCGAATAGCTCTCTTTTGTCGGAGGACCTGGACAGCAGTGTGGACGGCAGCGTTCTGGGGGCGTCTGCCGAAAATGAAGGTGCATATCTGAAGCGAACTCAAAAAAATGGTTAAATCCTGCCATAAACTTGATCAGCTACTCCTAATCTAGCTTTTGCTGTTGTTTTTGTTATTGTTGGCTCATCTATCGTGAGATGTGGATAAAAAGGCGTCTGATAAATATAAAGAAGCCAAACTTACAGCAGTGGATATATTCTCTCACAGATGTAGACATGTACAATGGCCAGGAGGAAGAGGAAGGGGATCCCACAGAGGATGATGATCCGTCAGGTACGGTCAAATGACTTTCATCCAAACGTGTGTGTGTTGGTTCATATCTAACGCTCTCGATCCCTCGCTTGCTCACGCCAGCAATTAGCGTGCTGTAAAACAAGAATTAGTTAAATTACAAACCACGTGGATTTAGTTTCTAGTAATGCCCGTCTCATAAACATTTCATAAATTATTATCCGGGAGGGTTGTGTGCCATTCACTCAGAAATAAACTGAGAATTGCCTTGAGCCTTTATGTATAATGCATTAGAATAAATGTAACCAAAGTTAAAATTCATTATAGGATTTGCAGATTTCCTTGTAACAAATTAGTCATTTGTCATGTTTTAATACATTATACTATTTATGTTACACCTTTAAAAAAGTATATTGTATTATAACTGTGGTTATAATTACTCATGAGACCATGCAATGCATTATATAAGGTGCATTAAAAGCCATAATTAATGCATTAAACATGTTTATAATGCGCTTTTAATGCTTCCTGATCATGTTAGGACACGTATGCTCATCAATTTTTGTGAAGTTCTGACCTTTCCTTTAGGATTTATTGACTGTATTTTGCCACGGACCACCTTCTAAATGACCCTGTTATAGCCAACCAAATGCAAAATTTCATTTATTTTCAATAATTATTGATCTAGAGAGTCCAGTAGACTGGTCTGGTTCCGATCGGGCGAAAAACCAGGGACTAGTTCGCAAAAAAATTCGAAATTTTTCTTGCCTAAATCCAAATCGGAGATATACATCTTGTCCCTCTTGAGCCAAGGATCACAGTGGTGGTATATAAGGTGCATAATTAATGCATTAAACATGTTTATAATGTGTGTTACCAAATGTGCATTTAATTACTACACATTTCAAAATAAAAAAATAAAACATAAATAGACCAACATGAAGCAAGATGGATACTGAATCTGTACATACTGTGTGATTGGCCATTTCAAATTCATAGGAATTACAAGTAAAAATGAATTTTTACCGACACTTTACCAATAATGACGAACAACAATTGAGCCTTGAAATTAGTAATTGAATTTAATGCCACAAAACCCCATTTAATAGATGCTTTTTAATTTGATTCATGCTTTTAATTGTACATTCGATCATTGTTTGAAAGGAAATAAGGCATCAATAAGTTTTTACCCTTTTGACATTTCAGCTTAGTTCTTTTGTGCAATGCATCTAATGACCCACAATCCAAACGTTCCCGGGAGCAATTTAACTGTCAGGACATTTTCAAAGAGTTATTATTATAAAAGCGCATGGCTTAGTTGTGTTCAGCGGCCTGACTCTCAGTGGTTCTCAGTGAGACGTCGACCTCGACCGCATAAAGTTCACCAGTCTCGTCTCCTCTAAAGTGTGTTAAATCACTGTCACATCCAGGGAATATTTCCACTCGCAGACTGAGGCCTGCCGCTTACACGAGGGCATATGGAAGTGATCAAGAACCGGTCTGGTCTTGGTAAATATGCATATGCGGATTTCTGTGAAACACAAGTATTGTTTTCATAATCGCATAATTCTCTTCAGAGACTAGTTTAGGTACACTCAGAAAAACAAAAGCTGTCACTGGGGCTGTACCTTTTCAAAAGGTACACTTTTGTACCCAAAGGCTGCATATTGGTACCTTATTGGTACATATTAGCACCTAAAATGTACATATTAACAATAAAAATGTACATATTAGCACCTAAAATGGACATATTAACACCTAAAATGTACATATTAGCTCCTGAAATGTACATATTAACACTAAAATGTACATATTAGCACCTAAAATGTACATATTAACATGTATTAACACCTAAAATGTACATATTAGCACCTAAAATGCACATATTAACACCCAAAATGTACATATTAGCGCCTGAAATGTACATATTAACACTAAAAATGTACATATTAGCACCTAAAATGTACATATTAGCATCTAAAATGCACATATTAACACCTAAAATGTACATATTAGCACCTAAAATGTACTTAGCACCTAAAATGCACATATTAGCACCTAAAATGTACCCATTAACACTTAAAATGTACTTATTAACACCTAAAATGTACATATTAGCACTTGAAACGTACATATTAGCACCTAAAATGGACATATTAGCACCTGAAATGTACATATTAGCACATAAATGTACCTATTAACACTTAAAATGTACATAATAGCACCTAAATGTACTTATTAGCACCTAAAATGCACATATTAGCACCTAAAATGTACCTATTAACACTTAAAATGTACTTATTAGCACCTAAAATGCACATATTAGCACCTAAAATGGACAAAAGTTTACCTTTTGAAAAGGTACAGCCCCAGTGACAGCTTTTGTACCTTTTTTTCTGAGAGTGTAACTTAGTGGCTAAATAACACAGTTATGATATTGCTAGCATAATGATTGCAAATATACAGTACATTCAATAAATCACTGAGCTCTAGTATTGCTTCAAATATGTCGAGTGTAGTGCAACTGCAGCATGTCAAAACTCACTAAAAACTTCATATTAGAGTGATTTCTGAAGGATCATGTGACACTGAAGACTGGAGTAATGATGCTGAAAATTCAGGAATAAATTGCATTGAAACCAGTTATTTCGGAAGTTTTTTTATTTGCATCTTCTAATATTCAGGTGTTTTACCACTTCATTCACACCAGATGAATTCCAGGACGCATGTGATTTTTGAGCACATTTTAATTATTTGTTTAGTGTATTCTATTCTCCTGCCAAAAATGCTATTAGCCTAACAACCAGTGATCGTACAAGCTTATAAAAGCAACTCGTCCAGATCGATGACTTCTCTAGGAATGCCATATTGCCAGAGAATTATAAACACTAAGTTTCCTGTTAGCGTGTAAAAAATGAGTCTCACCAGCCAACTTCCACTCAGAAAAGTACAGTGGCAGACCAGTCAAATTCACATGCATTTCATTACAAGAACAGGAGTTTGTTTAGTGCATTACTACGGAGGCGTATTGCATTCACTTGAAGAAAAAAAATCTACTCTGTTTTTCTGAATTAACGAGTTAATTTTTCATGAGAAAAAAAATTGCTCTGTTTTTCTGAATTTATGAGTTAATTTTTCATGAGAAAAAAGTTTTTGCTCTGTTTTTCTGAATTAACGATTTAATTTTTCATGGATTTTTTTTTTTTTGCTGTGTTTTTCTGAATTAATGAGCTAATTTTTCATTAGAAAAAAATATTTTGCTTTGTTTTTCTGAATTAACGAGTTAATTTTTCATGGATTTTTTTTTGCCCTGTTTTTCTGAATTAACGAGTTAATTTTTCATGTAATTTTTTTTTTTTTTTGTAATTTTTTTTTTTTGCAAAAACTTTTTTTCTCACGAAAAATTAACTCATTAAATTCAGAAAAACAGAGCAACATTTTTTTTCTCATGAAAAATTAACTCATTAATTCAGAAAAACACAGCAAAAACTTTTTTCTCATGAAAAATTAACTCGTTAATTCAGAAAAACAGAGCAATTTTTTTTTCTCATGAAAAATTAACTCATTAATTCAGAAAAACAGAGCAAAAACTTTTTTTCTCATGAAAAATTAACTCATTAATTCAGAAAAACAGAGCAAAATTTTTTTCTCATGAAGAATTAACTCGTTAATTCAGAAAAACAGAGTAGATTTTTTTTCTTCAAGTGAATGCAATACGCCTCCGTACATTACATTACTTAAACCATAAAGTTACAATCAGGGAGGATGATTGTGACTTTCACATTAGTGATAACTCTCAGATTTGTAATTCAATTCTCCACGTCTAAACTCTTACTGTACATTACTGTTCAAATGTTTGGGGTCGGACAGATTTGTTTACGTATTTGAGAGAAGCCTCTTCTGCTCACCAAAGCTGCATTTATTTGATACTTTTTTTAGATATGCATTATTGCAATTTAAAATAACTTTTTTATTTGTATATTCCTGTGATCAAAGCTGAATTTTCAGCATCATTACTCCAGTCTTCAGTGTCACATGATCCTTAAGAAATCACTCTAATATGATGAATTGATGCCCAAGAAACATTTCTGATTGTTGAAAACTGCTTCATATTCTTTGATGAATAAAAAAATCTGTTTAATTTATTAAAAAGTATGAATGTCTTAAAGCACTTTTGAACAGTAGTGTACGCAACAACCAGCTCATTTGTGTCCGTTTTTGTTTTAGAAGAAACATCAGAGATAAAATAAAAGGCGATACTTGCATAACGCAACTGAGAAATCCATTAAGTGTCTCGACTTCTAAAAGAAAAACATTTGCTCCGGGGATCCTGATTTGTTGCTTCCTTGTTTCCTTCTTGTGTAATGAATTCCCTGAACTAAAAATCATTTCATAAATCAAAGGATCACGTTGGACAGGGTCGGACTCGGCACTGCCTGCGAGCTTGACCTAATATTGAATGATAAATTCAATATGATTCACAATTTAATGCATTCCTCTTGTTATTTATCACTCTTTTTGCCTCGCTATAACACGTTGATTATGAACGATGATCTCTCTGATTAAAACAACTCTCTCCAAGAGCTCGCATGTGGATTAACCTTGTCAAATCATATAAATGAGGGAGTCTTTAGATAAAAAAGGACAGAGTTCAATGGATACAGTGGATTTGGCTCGCTATATTCCCATGATTCAGTTTATCACTACATTTCAGTTTTGCTCTGATTCCCAATGTTATGTGAAATTACAAGTTAATGCAGTATGATTGCTAAAATCTTGCTCGAGAGTGGTTTAAACGTGATGTCATATTCTAGACAAATGTAAAAGATTGATGATTGTAAATATATTCTTAATTTCACAGGTAAAATAAATAAACTCTCTATAAGATCATAGAACTAAAAGAAAGGTTTGAGTTTAAAGATTTCTGTAGCATTATTTTTTCATTTCAATTAAGCATATTTACCCCCTCAAAATACAACAAATACCACAATATGAATGCTTTATGATTGAAATAATATAAATTAGCATAAAATATTTCTTGTTAAATATGTTCTTTTGCTATGGGTTCCCTCTGGAATTTATTTGGAAAGTAAATAATAAAAAAGTGATTTTTTTAAGACAGATAGTATTTTACTGGAATTAAACTTGAATTAAAAATGCATAAATACAGAGGAACTTTAAATTATCTTCTATTTTTTGGATTATAACCATAAACATATATATTGTGGGCGTGCTTTGTTACTGAACTAATTGGACAGGTTCTTAATAGCAATATATATATTTTCATATATACACTGCAAAAAATATTGTTGGTTTAACTTAAAAAAATAAGTAACCTGGTTGCCTTAAAATTAAGTTCATTGAAATGGAAAAATGTAGTTAATACAATGAAGGAGATTGATTTAATCATTAAAAACTCAAAATAATATGTTATCAAAATAATAAGTTGATTTGACAAAAGAAAAAATGTTGTGATTACAAATCATGAAAATATTTTTACAGTGTTTTATATATATATATATATATATAGCAATTTGATACATAAAATAATGTAAAACAGATTGCAACGTTCCTAGTACTAATCATTTGTAATTTTTTCAAACATTTTTCAATGTTTTGTCTTTTGATTTTGAGGTTAAACATAGCACTGTAAAAAAATAGTTTTAAGATTTATCCCAACATTTTTTCTTTTGTCAAATCAACTTAAATAATTTATTTAGTTCAGATAACTTATTATTTTGAGTTTCTGATGATTAAATCAATCTCCTTCATTGCATTAACTCACTTTTTCCAGTAAAATCAACTTAAAAGGTTTAAGGCAACCAGGTTACTTAATTTTTTAAGTTAAACCAACAATATTTTTTTTACAGTGTACATGTTCTTCACAGGTTTGGTGAGGCTTATAGACAGTCTGAGGAGCTTTAGAGAGGCTGATTCATAAACACGTGTTATTTTAACTAGTGAGGGATAAAGAAAACACAGCTGTAATTGCCATATATGAGCCTCTATCCACCCCACGAGACGCCGGATCCCAGCAGGATCATCATGTCTCTCTCCTCTCTCTCTCAGCGAGGACAATTGAACTGCGAGACTATCAGATGGAGGTGGCGAGACCAGCTCTGGAGGAAAAGAACATCATCATCTGCCTCCCAACAGGAAGTGGTAAAACCAGGGTCGCTGTGTATATCACTAAAGAACATTTGGAGAGGAAGAAGCAGATGGGACAACCGGGGAAAGTCGTCGTTCTGGTCAACAAGGTGCCATCCATCATCTACACACATGACAATATTAGAAATCGAATTGAAACTACAATACCATGCTGCTATTACAACAGATCTTAACTGATGAGATCTCAATGTCTCAGACAGAGACAATATTTATTTTGTTTTATTAAAAATCAAACATTTCTCAGACCAAATGATTTGGTACCAACATTAATTCCACAGCCCTAAACTCTCAGTGTATGTCTCATATGAGTGTATTTTTGGAGAAACATTTGAGACAAAGTTGATACTTACATGAGGTCTTGTGAGCTAAAAAAGAAACAACACAGTCCTCCGCGATGAGTTCAGAAGGCACTGAACTGAAGTCTCTGCGAAAAGAAAAACAGAAATGAGACTATGTTTGAGTGTTTGCTATAGGAGCAGAGGGACTTTTTGTCCTGCTGAATCACAAAACTGTATAAACCATGTTTTAAAAGATCAGCAAAAGTGTGGTGCAAACCTACAACTCAGCACCTCGGCCTGTCCAGACCGTTCCCTGCTGAGAAATAACAGACATTTAAAGTGAAATCACCCAAAAAAATGGCATGCAATGCCCTGGCAACCACCAAGAAAACCTTAGCCGCCGGATAATAAGCGGGAGACTACGTGCAGGCAAGTTTTTGTGGTGACAACCATATATAATCCCACTTATTATATGATTACTTGCCACGTTTGAGAAGAAACCCTTTTAAAATCTGACCTGTTTATTAGTTTAGAATCTATTACAATAACTGAGATAACGATAAAAATAATAATAATTCTAATAATTGTTTGAATTAAATAACAGAGCACGTCCGCGATGTGAGAGGAGGATGTTATTGGGGAACAGCTGACCTCGGAATGTCACTGACCAATCAGAATCCAGCATTTCAGAGTGCCGTGTCATAGGTTCCGGAAGTAAAAACTCCATTAATTTTCTCCATAAGGCAATTGATTTAGAACAATAACTTATAAAGCTTTATAGATAGACCTAGTGTGAGATACCGTACGAGGATGTTAATCGATGGTATTTGCTTCTGCGGAAGCCGTCAGCCCACAATATTTCCGCTTATTTTTTAAAACAGTGGAATTCCTGGTTAAAAACTACATTACCCATGATGCTGTACAGAAGAGATCTTTAGCTCCGCCCACTCCCATGAAGCACAGCGAATGGTCGAGTCGATCTCCATACGTTCTACATTCTCAAAACACTAAAAAAGTTTGCATTTACATGCATATGCTAGTTTTTAACTAGGGCTGTCAAACAATTAATCGCGATTAATCGCATCCAAAATAAAAGTCTGTGTTTACATAATATATGTGGGTGCACTGTGTATAATTATTTTATATACATAAATACACACACATGCTTGTATATATTTAAGAAATATTTTCATGTATATAGATTTATATCTAATTTATATTATATATAAATATAATATTTTATATATAAATAATATTTTTTTCTTAAATATATTCAAGCATGTGTGTATTTATGTATAAAAAATAATTATACACACATGCTTGTATATATTTAAGAAATATTTTCATGTATATAGATTTACATATAATTAATATTATATATAAATATAAATATTTTATATATAAATAATATTTTTTTCTTAAATATACAAGCATGTGTGTGCATTTATATATATATAAAATAATTACACAGTGCACCCACATACATGTATACACAAACTTTTATTTTGTATGCGATTAATCGCGATTAATCGTTTGACAGCCCTATTTTTAACATATAATCAACATTTGTAAATGAGTAGTTTTATATTTCACCATCATTTTTAGTTCGTTTTTGTTGTTCGCAATGCTTCATGGGGTTTTAGTTCTTTACCACACTAAATTCACCGTTTTGTATCTTTGTATTTTTTGCTTCAAATCAAATTTTTAATGTTATGGCTTGGTTCATGGCTTATAACGCGTCATTGAAGACCATTTTAAAATCCCTGGAAAAATGAATAAAAAAATATACTTCTGGAACCAGCGCCGCTAAAAAAAGGGGGCGGGCACTGTTACACTATCGTGGAACAGCTGACCTCGGAATGTCGCAACTGACCAATCAGAATCCAGCATTTCAGAAAGCTGTGTAATAATGCCAAATAACTTCTCTCCAGGTTCCTCTGGTCGAGCAGCACTACAAGGCCGAGTTCGGGCGGTTTCTGAAGCACCAATACTCAGTCGAGCGAGTCAGCGGAGCCTCGCAGCTCAAAATCTCCTTCCCACAAATCATTGAGCAAAATGATATCATCATCTGCACAGCACAGATCCTGGAAAACTCTTTAGCCAAAGCCAAGACCGGTGACGAGGACGGGATCAAATTATCACGTAGGTCACATTCAAACAGACTTATTTCAACACTTTCAGAGAGTCAGAGTCCAGTCAAATGGGTTCACCTTCTGTTAGATGTTGAAGAGAGACCAAAGCTCCTCCTTTGAGGTTTCATGTGACAGTGTTTTTCCCCATCAGTCTTTGCTGGCAGATTCAGCTCTCCTGTGAGTCTCTCTGGCAGCGTCCACCCCGCAAGGTGGGATTCCTCATCTGTGGCATATGCTGTTTGTTGATTTCCCCCCTCGTTTTACTCTTAAACCCTTTATTTATTTATTTTTGATTTTTTTGGTCCATGGGCCACACGTCTGGCTGATCAAATTCAGTGGAGATTTGCTGTCATTGTCAGAGTTTCAGAGCCCATTCCAGCCCTCAGGGGCCAAACAGCCAGCGCCTTTAAAGTCTGGTCTGTAAAACGTGGCCACATCACCCACCGCCTCTTTCAGTGTGTGAAATGCAGACTTTTTTTTTTTCTTCTTCCCAGAGTCCCCTGGGAGCGCCGGAAGGCAGAACAAAAACTGTAAACTTAGCCGGTGAGAATGGACTGGAGGTTTACAGCACTCGCCTTTGTTGATTAGAAACATATGCTAGAAAAAATGACCAAGAGCTTTTGCTATTCATATAAAAGCACCATGAACAATGTATTGTTAACATGTGTTATATACACACACACATACTTCTTTAGAACAAAAAAGATATAACCTTTATTTAAACAGGAAATGTCCACACAGTCTCTTTTACAAGGGAGTTCACTTTGAAATTAATTTTTGGTATGTTTTAGCTTACCTCAAGGGTATCCAAGATGTAGGTGTCTTTGTTTCAATTTTGATAATTTTAGGTCAAACCGTTCTTGTCTGTCAGTCATATAATGGAGGTCTATGGTCACCACCTCAAAGAGCATGCACAGAGAAGTCCAAATTAAACATGATTTAATGACTCGTAAATGTAAGTACACATTAATGGCCTGAGACACGAAACGAGCGGTTTGTGTGAGAAAACGAACAGTATTTATATTGTTTTACCTCTTGTAACCACAACCGGAAGTGATCTGTGTACGTCACTCATTGATTTCGGAAGCGTTACCTTTCACTGTGAAGATCTAAACATATTTAGATACACAGGGAATCGCAATGGAAGAAGATTTCGATATATCAACAGACAACGTTGAATTTTTTTCCGCAACCGCGTGAGAGATCACTTCCGGCGCTTTCCGCGCCTTCAGATCACTTGGACGTGGCTGTGGTTACAAGAGGTAAAAACGATATAAATACTGTTTTTTTCTCACACAAACCGCTCGTTTCGTGTCTTAGGCCATCTATGTGTACTTACATTTACGAGTCATTAAATCATGTTTAATTTGGACTTCTCTGTGCATGCTCTTTGAGGTGGTGACCATAGACCTCCATTATATGACAAACAAGAACGGTTTGACCTAAAAATATCAAAATACTGCGGAAACAAAGACACTTACATCTTGGATGCCCTTGAGGTAAGCTAAAACATACTAAAAATAATTTCAAAATGAATCATCCCTTTAACTTTGTTGTTTGGACCCCATCGACTTTCTTTGTATGGACAAAAAAACTAAACATTTCTCTTTTTTGTTTCATGAACTAAGGAGAGTTGTACAAGTATGGCGTTTTGGAATGACAATTATGAATTTTTGATCTGAATTTTCATTTTTGGATAAACTTTTACCTATACACCTGTCTTGCCCTAAAGGGATAATCACCAAATTTTGCCCAGTTAAATAAGGCAATTGTTTTGTATTACGAGTTTTCTGAAATATTATGTTTAAATACGTAAATGATGCATCATCTAAATAATTGCATGTACTAATTTGCACCAGAACAGAAATCTGAACATTGGATAAAGCAGGTTTAAAATTCTTGTTTAATTCTGTTGACATATTAACGTTAAAGGTTTTTTGATATCTCTTTTCATCACTCCATAAATCAGAAAATACGGTCAAAAGCCAGAAAAAAAGTTTTTTTTCCAGTGTTGCATAAACCAGGCAAAATATATATGAACAAACTCCTCTGTTAAAACCTTCAGAATAGAGATAAGAATAAAAGTGTTAAGTTTGGTGTACAGTAAAGTATTGAAGTAATAATTTCTGGTTTAGTGCAAGAAAACTCATTTTGAGAAAATTACATTATAATTATAATGCATTGTAATTGAAATCTACAGAGAAACAAATAGATAATGTGTAATAAACTAAACACTTAAATGTGTATTTTGGATGGTTTCTTTCCACTAAAAAAAGACATGGAAGTAAAAGTTCAAATAACCATTGCACTAAACTAGAGGGACATATATATTCTTAATATATTAATATTTAAACTAATTAATCTATGGTAAATATGAACTGAGCTGAATAAATTCAGATTTCCAATGCTTATTTATTTCCTTACACTTGCAGAGTTCACCCTGATGGTTATTGATGAATGCCACCACACGAAGAAGGGTTATGCGTACAACCACATCATGATTCGCTACCTGAAGCAGAAACACAAGAACCAGCTCCTGAAGAAGCAGGGCAAGAGTCCGGCGGCGATCCCTCAGATTCTGGGTCTGACGGCGTCACCTGGTGTGGGCGGAGCCATGAACCAGCAGATGGCAGAGCAACACATCCTCCAGGTAAATCGCCATCCGAGTCCATCCGCTGATCTGCAGTGACGGCGCAAAGAACAAAAGTGCCATTACTTCAGTCTTCAGTGTCACATGATCTTTCAGAAATCATTCCAATATCATTTCTTATTATTACTATCATTGTTGAAAACCATTGTAGCTGCTTACATTTTTTTTTTTGAGAAAATAAATAAATAAATAAATAAATAAATGCTTTTATTTAGCAAAGGCACATTACATTTTTTGGGTTAAAAATTCTCCAAAATAAATGTAAGTACATAACCAGCCAGTGTTCAACGCTGTCTGCTTGCCATAGCTCGATTCAAAACGGGAAGCCTTTAATAATGTTTTTAACTCCAGTGGTACTGGTGGATTTCCGTATTGCATCATTACGTCACATCTGTACACATAAAGAAGAGTCTCGGCTAGTAGGCTGTGAGTGTGAGGATGTTGGAGAAGGAGATTTATAACCTTTTTCTCACAGCACTTGATATAATTAAACTTATCTATTTGATGGCGAATCCAGAAAGGTTCAAACGACAATCACCAGAATCAACAGATTCACCCGCTGTAAAACACAAAAGACTTCGTTCGGACTTCAGCTTTAGCTAACTTACAGAAAAAAAGAGAAACAAGGATAATATCGGAAGGGCTTTAAATTTAGTCACGCAATGCTGATGTTGAACATTAACAATTTGAGAACCTAGTATATTTCGCACGGTTTGACGTGAAATGATAAGCGATTGTTGGATTTAATCAGCGCGACTTACAGCAATGATTTTTTTCCCCTTGAGCCTAGTTCACACTACATGATTTTAGAACGTCAGGCTGAACTGTGCGGTTCACACTACATGACTTGCTCTCTGCACTCTTAGATGAAATGGTTCTAGTTAGAACCAGAAATGGTTCCATCCCCCGCTTCATATATGGAACTCCAAAATGGTTCTATAGAACCATTTTTTGGTAAAAGGTTCTATTGGCCAAGTATGGAACCCCAGGGTTCTATATAGAACCCAGAGGAACAATTTTTAAGAGTGTATAGAACCTTTTAGGGGTTCCAAATACGTAGCGCTGATAGAACCTTATAAGGTTCTATATAGAACCTTTTCTTCTAAGAGTGTGTGAAATCAGGAGTGTTCAAGTTGTTGAGCTGTTCACACCACACGACACAACGTGATTGATCCGCAACAGGAGGTAACACACTACACGAGTTGACAACTGTCACCCAACGATTCTATCTTGTCTACAAACCACGTTTTGTCATAAAAAATCACGCGATAAAATGAACCGGAAATGATTTGCTCTGAGAAAAAATGCTAAAAAAGAAAAAATAAGATTTACTCGGTGACCTCAACCCATGCCTTGCTCTGATTGGCTGTAGATCATGACATCACGTGAGGTTGAGTCGTGCAACAGCTCTGGATATCTAGCATGCTAGATATTTTTCTGGGGTCTGCGAGGCGTCTGTGAGCGTCTTTGATGCGCTGTTGGCTCTTTCATAGTAACAGATTGGCGCGCGTTCATTCCCCGCGGTTTCCACGTGATAACACCCTGACCTGTCGGCGAGCTCAACGATTTGCAAATCGGGCTTAAAATCATGTAGTGTGAACTTGGCTTCAGTTGGTCAGAACCAGAACAAAACAAAAGTGGATGTTACTTGTTCAGATGACATTTTCCGGTGAAAATTATTATGTTGGTCATACTTCCAAAAATAATAATCTGTGATTGTTAAATTTGATTGAATAATCTGTTGATAATTCCGCCAATGACTGCAATTGCAGATTTCGAACAGAGACGCGACAAAGAGGAAAAACTACGGACTGCAGCTTTAAATGAATAAATATTACCGAAAGAGTTCAAACTTCAAAATATTACCGTTTACTGTATTTTTAATCAAATCTCTGCCTTGATTTGATTTGCCTTTATTGTCTAATGAAGGTTGAATTTATTTCATAAAAAAATTAAATAAATTCAGCCTTTATTTGATTTGACTTTATTGTCTAATCAAATCAAAGTTGAATTTATTTAATTTTTTTATGAAATACATTTTTTTATGAAAAAAAGAAAGAAATTCAGCCTTGATTTGATTAAAAGAATATTTATTCTTTAAATAAATAAATATATATTACAACAAAAGTTCAAACTTCAAAATATTACCATTTATTGTATTTTTAATGAAATAAATTCAGCCTTGATTTGATTTGATTAACCTTTATTGTCTAATCAAATCAAGGCTGAATTTTATTTCATAAAAAAATATAATAATAAATTCAGCTTTGATTTGATTAAAAGAATCAAATCAAACTTCAAAATAGTACCGTTTACTGTATTTTTAATGAAATAAATTCAGCCTAGATGATAATGTTTCCAAAACATTACCCCAAATAATTCCGAACTTTTAAGAACTATAAAAGGAACTGGAAGCAAAACACTTTTGCCTTCAAAACACACTTTTATTGCCATATAAATACACATATAAACATTTGACTTTACTTCTCTAACAGAGAAAAAAAAAATCAATTTTCCTTCCTTTCTCAGATCAAATCTTTCCTAACTGTTTTTCTTTAATCTGACTCTCCCCCACGCACACACACATCCTCCTCTCCCACATCTCTTACGGTTTTCTCCACCGCAAAGCTGTTTCCAATGTTCCTGTGCTGGAGGCAGTCATAAACCTCTGCATGCCTTCATGCCTCTCCAGCCAGGAAAGAGAATCAGCCTGAACCCCGTTACACCATCACCCCGCTGGTCTGCTTCACCACCAATCTTTATGACAACTCCACCACAGCGCCCAGAGAAACTCTTCTGCATTCGTTTCTCAGTGCTAGAAAACAGGGTTAAGAATCCAGAATTGAACAGTTACTACACATCTGCTTTTGTCCACCAATAGGGAACAACAAACATGCAAACAACAAAAGGTTGCACTTTATTTTACAGTACGTGTATTTATTTACCTAAGAAAGTACTGGTTAATATAAGGTTTAGGTTAGGTTGAGGGTTAGTACCTAGTTATTGTAATAACTAATAAGTACATATGTACATGGGAAACAGGACTGTAAAATAAACATCTACACACAAAAAAAAAACATGTGGTTCACAAATCAAATGAATCATGAGCTGGATATTTCAAATCAGTCTTGAACTGATTCTGACGGATAATTCAAGAATCAAATGACAACATACAAGTATGGTCAAAACAAATGCAAAATGGTACTAAATCATCCCTTGATGTGTGTGATCATTTCACAGCTCATCTGTTAGTCATCTACAACCTGGAACTGTGAGTTCATTCATTGTTTTGATGAATTGCAGATCTGTGCAAACTTGGACGCCTTCACAATAAAAACAAAGACTTTGGGAGAAGAGGAGGCCAAAACGCCGTACAAAAGGATTGCAAGAGCAGAAGAGCGGAAGACGGTAATTATGTCATGGATTCACAAAATATTCTTAGAAATTCAATTCTTCTTAACTACCGTTTTGTTCAGATTTTCTTTAGAGAAAAGGGTAACACTTTACTTGAAAAATATGCAAATATGACATTGTTTGAGATGTCTTTGTTATGACACCTTGACATAAACCATAACATCATAACCTGTCAGTGTCTTCCACCACTTAATGAAAAATAAAAAAGTAATTGCGACTTTTTATCTCACAATTCTGACTTTTTTCCTCGCAATTGCGAGTTTACATCTCGCAATTCTGACTTTATTTCTCAGAAGTCAGAGAGATATAAAGTCACAATTGCGAGATATAAAGTCAGAATTGAGAGATACAAGTCGCAATTGCGAGATATAAAGTCAGAATTGAGAGATATAAAGTCAGAATTGAGAGATGTAAAGTCGGAATTGCGAGATATAAAGTCAGAATTGCAAGATATAAAGTCGCAATTGCGAGATATAAAGTCAGAATTGAGAGATATAAAGTCAGAATTGAGAGATATAAAGTCGCAATTGCGAGATATAAAGTCAGAATTGAGAGATGTAAAGTCGGAATTGCGAGATATAAAGTCAGAATTGCGAGATATAAAGTCGCAATTGCGAGATATAAAGTCAGAATTGAGAGATATAAAGTCAGAATTGAGAGATGTAAAGTCGGAATAGAGAGATATATAAAGTCAGAATAGAGAGATATAAAGTCACAATTGTGAGATATAAAGTCACAATTGCGAGATATAAAGTCAGAATTGAGAGATACAAGTCGCAATTGAGAGATATAAAGTCAGAATTGAGAGATATAAAGTCGCAATTGCGAGATATAAAGTCAGAATTGCGAGATATAAAGTCAGAATTGCAAGATATAGTCAGAATTGCGAGATATAAAGTCAGAATAGAGAGATATAAAGTCAGAATTGCGAGATATAAAGTCAGAAATCAGAATAGAGAGATATAAAGTCAGAATAGAGAGATATAAAGTCACAATTGCGAGATATAAAGTCAGAATTGCAAGATATAGTCAGAATTGCGAGATATAAAGTCAGAATTGTGAGATATAAAGTCAGAATAGAGAGATATAAAGTCACAATTGCGAGATATAAAGTCAGAATTGCAAGATATAGTCAGAATTGCGAGATATAAAGTCAGAATTGTGAGATATAAAGTCAGAATAGAGAGATATAAAGTCAGAATTGCGTGTTATTAAGTCAGAATTGTGAGATATAAAGTCAGAATAAAGAGATATAAAGTCAGAATTGATTGATATAAACTATTCTGAGATCTTAAAACTGGCCTGATAACTCGCAATTGCGATTTTATATCTCACAACTTTGAGAAAAGATGTCAGAATTTCGAGATATAAACTCACAATTATGTGTTATAAAGTCAGAATTGTGAGATGTAAACTCGCAATTATTTATTTATTTTTTTTTATTCAGTGGTGGAAAGAAGCTTCCATAGCGCAGAAATAATGCACATCACATTTAATAAATGTTTCGGTATTTCTAAAAAAAATCTGTATAAACAACGATTCTTCCCTGTCAACAATTCATGTGAATACATACATGCTGTGCATTCGGTTCAGAGGTGTATTATTTCAAAATGTCCGTCTACTGCATGTGTAAGGACCCGTTTGGAGACGTGATCAAGAAGATAATGGATGAAATCCACACACACGCAGATCTTCTGCCCTCCTGTGAGCCCGGGACACAGAACTACGAGCAGTGGGTGGTGCAGAAAGAGCAGAATGGTGAGAAAGCTCCCATTAACTGCACTTTAGAAAGACTTTTTTTTAAAGAAATAAGGTTTACTGGGTCATTCAAAACATGGAAATATCAGGGAAAAGTCATAGAAATTATTTAAATCTTAAACGTGCCATTTCTATGAAATTTGCGGCCTTTGCATATGACGATGCAGGTGTTGTTTTAAGCTAATCGCCTATTCTGTAAATGCCATGTGATTAATAACATTACATCAAGACAGCTGATTGGCTGATGACACCACAAAAAGACCCAGTCACAAAATTGTACATCTCTCACAGGTCTGCTGTTATAATTATAATATAATGGCATTTTTACAAACACTTAAAAAGCATTTGGTCAGAATAATAAAAAAAAAGGCTGTAAAGAGAAAGAGTGAGCAGATGGTGTATTTACGACGTCTACCAGCTAATGGGGGGATAACAAGCCAAACCACTTGAAATGTTTCTAGTTTGCTCTGCTGTAAAAGTATTTAAATGACTAGATATTGTTCTCTGTAAGTGTTTTTATGTTGTGCAAGACAGATTGAAATACAAATGGAAATATCCAGAAATTAATAACTATGAACATGCTTGTTGGGTGAAGATGTTTGCAAAGCTCTTACTAAAATGCGGTTTCTCCCTGTGTGTCCTCTGCTTCAGGCAAACCACCAGTTAACCACCACATTCATGATAAGAATTTCATATACAGTACAGTCATGCACTCAAGCAAAACGTGTTTCAATAAGCCGCAGTAATAACAGGGTCTCTTTCCTGTTTTCAAAAGAAGCGACTGTTATTTTACTGTGAATTCCAACAAAGTTTGTTAACTGTGCTCAGGATAACTGAACAGATCCAGTTGTCATATATAATAATTAGCATCCTCAAAGATTAGTTAGTTATGAATAACTTGTATGGAGCTTAACAGTCACCGCCCACTTTTTCAGCTTTGGTTACAGTGTTATTTTAGTATTGGTATATTGTTACAGTTTTTGAATTGATTTACATTTTAGTTTTGGTTGTTGCTTTTGATTTATTTACAGTTTTAGCAAAAAAAAAAAAAATATATATATATATATATATATTATTTTTTTATATATATAGATTTTTTTTATCCCAATTCGTTTATTCGTATATATATATATATATATATATATATATATATATATATATATATATAGATATATTACACACACACAGTAGTGGCCAAAAGTTAATTGTCCAGATGGGATATTTATTTTTAACGACCCAACAAAATATCAGAACATGAAATATGAGAAAAATATTTTATATTCATTTAATAAATATTTTAAATATGAGGGAAGAACAAAACAATTGATTAGGTATTATTTATCTGACAAAATGATTTGGCAATATGCAATAGATGCATAGAAAAAGTAATTCTCCTTGTTTAAATAAAGGCCACACATCACTTTTGGCCACTACTGTGTGTGTCTTGGATTTCTGTAATTAAATTAAACCAAGCAAAAATTAGAAAAGAATAAAATTTTAAAAATTATTATATATATATATATATATATATATATATATATATATATATATATATATATATATATATATATATAATTTAATATAATATAATTATTTTTTACTTAAAATAAAATACATTACCTGAAATTATATATATATAAAATTTCAGGTAATGTATTTTATTTCAAGTAAAAAAATTGTTTAGTTAACAGTTTAGTTTTTTTTATCCGGTCACGTAAGATTTTTTTCCCCACATTAATTTTCACTATAGATATAAAAAAAAAAAAAATTCACTAAACCAAGCAGCTCTTAGACGAATCACAACATTAAAGCACTTGACAAAATAACTGGAAAATAGGTATAATAAAATAAGGGTATAAGACAAGTGTATATGTGTGAATTACATCCCATGATGCATTGCGGATGACGAACAATTTTATTTTTTTTTATCTAGAAATTGCATTTCCACCTCCATGATGACATGCTAAAGCGGTTCTATTGTTGAACTCTTATGAATATTGTCTGTGTGTTGTTCACCAGCTGCTAAGGAAGAGAATCAGAAGGTGCGAGTGTGTGCTGAACATCTCCGGCATTACAACGAGGCTCTTAATCAGAGCCACATCATACGCATGTCCGACGCCTTCCGCTACCTCGACAAATATCACAACGAAGAGCTGAAGACTAAATCCAGCCCTGATGACGAAGGCACTGTTACAATCACGGACACAGAACGGTTCCTCTTCACTTTGTTCAAAGGTATTCGTTTCGTCACGATACTAGAATTTCCAACTTCGGTACGATACCTTGAAAAATATCGGTATTCGATACCATTTTCAATACAAACTTGCATTTATACAGCCATACAGATAATTTGTTATTATAATCTCTCTTTTTTTGATAATTTGGGTATTTTTGTTGGAAAAAAACACCTCAGCAACATTAGCACAATCAGTACATTCTACAACATGAACAAAACTTGCAACTAGAGCCCGACCGATAAAGGATTTAAGGCCGATACCGATGCAAATATGTTTGGGTTTTAAAATCCGATATTGCCGATATTTTTTTTTTTATTAAATATTGTTGGATTTCACGTTTAAAAGAAAAGCTAACTTTTCTGCACAAGATATGTTTGATACTTTTTCTCCATGTCTAAATGTTTAGAAATCTTTAGGCCCCTTAGTGCCAATTGGGCATCGTTTAAATGCCACGGCCTACCTGAGCATTGTTTCTGACCATGTCCATCCCTTTATGGCCACCATGTCCCCATCCTCTGATGGCTACTTCCAGCTGGAATCATTTCAAAATGGTTTCTTGAACATGACAATGAGTTGACTGTACTAAGATGGCCGCCACAGTCACCAGATCTCAACCCAATAGAGCATCTTTGGGATGTGGTGGAACGGGAGCTTCGTGTCCTGGATGTGCATCCCACAAATATCCATCAACTGCAAGATGCTATCCTATCAATATGGGCCAACATTTCTAAAGAATGCTTTCAGCAGCTTGTTGAATCAATGCCACGTAGAATTAAGGCGAAAGGGGGTCAAACACAGTATTAGTTTGGTGTACCTAATAATCCTTTAGGTGAGAGTGTGTGTATATATATATATATATTAGGGCTGGGTACTGAGACAAATTTCACAATTCGATTCGATTTCGATTCACAAGCTTGCAATTCGATTTGATTCAATATCGATTATTTTGGATATCAGTTACAATAAATGGCAAATTTTCTCAAGGAAATCAAATCTCTTAACTAATGCTGTAAACTATGGGAGTCTAGTTGTAGCCTATAGGCTTCATTAGCCTAATATGAAGGTAATAATTAACTGTTTTGTAGCTATAAACACTTAAATTACACTTTTATTTATTTTTATAATAAGATTATATGAAATGAAATATAAACATTTAAATGGTGGCTGTCATAAAAACTTGCCAGATTTATTCAAATATGCATTAAATATTGAAGAACACTAACGAGTGTGGACTAACGAGTTTATGTGGGTTTTCTGAGGTAAATATGACGATACATGACATTGATTACAAGCCGTTTAACTGACGTCTTTCCACGGTTGAAACGTTGATTGAGCGAATCATTGTGACATGATACGGATTTCAATAAGTTGTACTCTATCTTTTAACACACTTTCAGATCCTCATTCATGTTTATTTGGCGCTGTGACTGGTATTATTAACCCGGAAGAGAGATCAGCGCTGCTGCTTCTCCAGAATGATCTCACACCACAGCGCCAAAACACTATTTATATTTTTGAATTTCTAAAGAAAATGGACGTAATTTGAAAATTGAGACTTTGTTTCATATCAATAGTAACAAAGGACAAAAATTATTGCAATTTTTTGGATGCGCGCAGCCGCGATACAATGTCCCATTCATTCAAATGAAACAGGATGACTAATCGATTCTTGAGGTTTAAGAATCGATATCGGTTCGTAAAAATGAGAATCGATTAATATCGAGAAATTGATATTTATTACCCAGCCCTAATATATGTGTGTGTGTTTTAAATTTATTTTCTCATACTTGTATATAACGTTGTTATGGTTTTAGTCAAGTATAAAAACTCTCCTTAATTCACAACAGATAAAAAAGCGAAGCTGGAGGAGTTGATGGGAAAGCCGGAGTATGAAAATAACAATCTGGCTAAGCTGAAATCCATCATCCTGAAGGAATTCAGCACCAGAGAGGTGGCGAGAGGCATCATATTCACCAAGACCCGCCTCAGTGCACAAGCTCTGTGCCAGTGGATTCAAGAAAACCCCAAGTTTGATGAAGTGGGAGTCAGTGCCAGCTATCTGATCGGTGGTGGAGATCAGAGTGTGGTGAAGCCGATGACCGCTGTAAGTCACTGAGTAACGTGTCTTGCATTATGATTTTGAGGTTTAATATCCAATTAAATAAAGTAATGTCTTGCTGTCTTCAGGCAGAGCAGAAGGATGTGTTGCAAAAGTTTCGTAAAGGCGAGATCAATCTGCTGATAGCCACCACTGTGGCTGAAGAGGGCCTGGACATCGCCGAGTGTAACGTCGTCATACGCTATTGCCTTGTGACCAATGAGGTCGCCATGATTCAGGTCGGATTTTAGATTATTGCCCATTTCTAAACGCACTTTATTTTGATAGTGCACTTTAGATATTATTCCAACAACTACTGTATAAGTTACTTTGCAACAACAACTTTTGTTTTGTATTTTGGCATGTAGTTGTCATTATAGTGTCTGTTGAGGAGCATCAGAATAGATATTGAGTACTCTAATGAGAGTTAGTTGACATGTAGTTGCAAAACGCAGAGCTACTTATAGTTGGAAGAAGCTCTGAAGTGGACTATCGAAATAAAGTGTTAACTTATGCTGAACTCTGGTTGGTCTGTCTAAGGGCTTGAAGAGTGTGATTGGTTTCGATCAATATTTACTTTGTATAGATGCCACTCGGCTCTCACATCACGCATTTGCAGCACTAACTGTATTCTGGACAAATGTGGGCAAATAGTTTTGATTCATTTTTAAAAAATACTTCCCTTGATCTGAGTTGTACAAGACTCGGCTACTTTTCCTAAGTTTGCCTCCTGAACACACACACATTTTTTTTTACTCAATTCTACAATGTTAAGTGGGTGAAAAAAAACTCCTTAATCTTGTATTTGGGTCAACCCATAGAAATGAATGGGAAAAACTGTCATTTAGAGCATCCTAAAATAAGCCAAAATAAGACACCAGGTGACAGCAAAGTCACTTCATCTTTAGGTTTTAGCTAAAGATTAGAACTTATTGGAGTGATATATTAATGTAGTTAAAAAATAAGCATAATTTACATTAAAAAATATGGTACTTTTTGAAGTAAATAAATTCAAAAGTACCCACAAAATTAAAAAAAAACACCATAAATGGATAGACAAAACTTTATCGAAGACAGTGATATAACATTTATAATAAATAAAAATTAGGATCACACCTGAGTCCTCTGTGCCCACATTTGTCCACAATTACAGGATTAAGGGCTATAAAGTGAATATGGTTTGAGGGCTACAAAGTTTACAACAGGGCTCATATATTTCTTACGTTTGTAACAGGCCGACTTAATAATTTAAATATCAAAGGAAAAACTCAATGTAGTAACCCTGAAATCACTCTTTCCTTTATACTTACCAAACCGAAACACTAGCTGCATTTATTTTATATGGACCCTATTAATTCATAAATAACGAATAAAAATAAAAAAGTCAAAAGTAACCAAGTCAACTGGAATTAATTGGCCAAATCCATTCAGATTGTAAGGGGTGGTTTAAAACATTTCTAATCTGTTCGATAGGAATTTAATTATACTAACATTACTAGCCAATATTAACAACAACAAACCTTTGAACAAAATTACATTAGGCCATTTCTGAATGACCATTTCTTGGTTATTGGGTGATTTTAAAATGGAAGATTATGTCTGCTAATATTTCAGTCAATCACTACTTATAAAATGACAAATGAAGTGATCAGACTTACGGATTGAACACTGCTGATGTGATCGGTGACATCTTTGGCTGTCCACAGGCCCGCGGTCGAGGAAGAGCGGAGGACAGCAGTTACACACTCGTGGCGGAGGCAGGGTCTGGGGTAGAAGAGAGAGAGAGCGTTAACGAATACAGGGAGAAAATGATGAGCAAAGCCATCGCCAAAATCTGCAAGATGAATCGAGCCGACTACGAGAAGAAAGTGAGAATCTACATCAATGACTGTAGAAAACACTCTCCAACACTCTTTGCTCACTAAAGAAACGTTGTTTGGTTTCGTGTAGATCAGAGAGTTTCAGATCCAGGCCATAATGGAGGAGAAGGTCAAGATAAAGAAGAAACAGCAGAAGGGAATGATGAAGGATCCGCCATCTAAAATCAGCCTGAGCTGCAGGGACTGCAGTGTGTTCGTGTGCTCGGGGGAACACCTGGAGATGATCGAGAACATGCACCATGTCAATGTCACTGAGCAGTTTAGGTAAAAACTCTGTCACAAATACCTTTTTTATGAATACGAATAATATGAATACTGATGATGCAAGTTATTTTTATCCTTCTTGATAATGCTGATGGTGAAATAAATGTTGACACTTGCAGAAAGCTGTTTATAGTCCGAGAGAACGCATCACTGCAGGAGCGGCTCTTGGACTACGAGACCAACGGAGTCATTGCGTGCAAAAACTGCGGACAGGTGCGTGCCGACGTCATAAGTGTTTTGGCTCATGTTACGACCGTCTAGGGCTGGCCACAACATAAATAAATATGCGCTCACTCGCAAAGGTAACGTTTAAACAAATATACATTTATTAACAAAAAAAAAAAAAGAAAGAGAAAGAAAGAAAAAAAAATAACAACAACAACAAAGGGGTTAAATTCAGGAGTGCCAAAATAACAAACAGAATTAACTAATTTTGTACCCTCTAAATTCCCCAAAAAAAACCCAAGAAATAAATCACACTAAAAGAAAAATACAACACAACTTCCCTAACTCCCTAGCCCAAAACAGAGAATAAACATATGCAAAAATAAACTCCCTACTTCCCCTAAATTAAATGTTTACAAATAATATTTACATCATACAACTGAAGTGCTTCAAAATAACATAGGAATTGCAAATCAAACAAAAACAAGTTTCACAAAAGGTACATAACCATAAAGGTAATCAAGCGCAAAAAAATGGCACGCATTCGGCCTCCACAGAGTGTTTGGTGTGCTCCTTTTCAAATGGAACCGATCAGGAACAGACCAACCGGGACCAGACCAATCAGGATCAGACCAATCAGGATCTCTGCTAGCTAGAGTACAGGCCACAACTTCTCCTGCAACAGAACACTCAGAAATACACACATACTTTCTAAAAAAAAAGACATTATCTGTAACACTCATTACACAACTCCACTGAACCACATTACGGCCAAGGAGATTATTATATTTAAATATATACATGATTAAAGGGGCTATATGAAAGAATTTTCGTGTATTATTAATCACTTTTTTATTGACAATGTGTGAACCGCTTGTAAGGAAGTTTTAAAAACGTTGTCTATGAAAGTAGTGATTTTTATTTGAAGGGCTCGGGAAGATTTTGCCGGAAAAAATCCAAATAATGTGACGTTTACCCTCCTGAGAGTCTCTCTTCCGTGCAATGACACATGAAACTAACGCTTATACAGTGTTCAGGATAATGCCGAAAGAGCCATTCTATAATCTCAATGTGTCATGCAAAGAAAAGGGATTAATTCAATCTATAATCTCACATAGACAGATCTATGTAGTCTATATTCTCAAATATTAATTTAAAGGAGTAATTCACTTTAAAAAAAAAAAAAAAACTTTTGCTGATAATTTACTCACCCCCATGTCATCCAAGATGTCCATGTCTTTCTTTCTTCAGTCGAAAAGAAATTAAGGTTTTTGATGAAAACATTCCAGAATTTTCTCCATATAATGGACTTCAATGGGGTCCAAACGGTTCAAGGTCCAAATGAGAGTTTCAGTGCAGCTTTAAACGACACCAGACGATGAATAAGGGTCTTATCAAGCGAAACAATCGCTCATTTCAAAAATAAATAAAAAAAGTTTAAGTTTTAGTAGCACAAATGCTCACCTTGCTCTGTTAGCCAATGTACTATATCCAATGGGCTATGAGATGCAACTGCAGTTCACTTAACGGCCACCGGTGTCGCTAATAACACATGTACATGTAGCCCCTTTAAATAATGTTACAATTTATAATTTATAAAAGTTTTTTAATCCAGCTTTTTAATGTTTTTCAAAGTAGCCAAACAGATTCAAAATATTTTATACAAAATATTGGCAACACAATCACTAAAAAAATAGACAGTATAGTAAAATAGCTAACTGTATGTGTTTTCCTGAAGTACGCATTTGTTTTAAATCTTCTGTTTTGTCTGGTTCCCGAGCAGCAATGGGGCTCGATGATGCTGTATAAAAGTATTGAGTGTCCCTGCCTCCATATCAAGAACTTTGTGGTCACGTACGACTCCAAGAAGAAGATCTACAACAAATGGGGCGACCTGCCCATAAGATTCCCTGCGTTTGACTACACACAACACGCCGATATGCTTGTCGAGGACTCAGAGGAAGAAGACACGGACGGCGACTGAAAATTAACATATTCAAACTCATCTCTGACACAGCCAATCAAATGTCATAACCTCTAAAATGATGCATCGTCTACCAAGTCTGTTGTATTGCAAGCACTGGCACTTCTCAACATGTGGGTCAATGGGATTTGTGATTTCCTGAATTTATCTAATCTCAAGTGGCACTTTCAAATTCTCGTCCTAATGTATGATTGTATTTTTTATTTCTTCATTTAAATATGTCTTTGCGAAGAGGAATCAGGGGAAGGTATTGTACAGGTTGCATTCACTAAAACTGCACTGAATGAAGACATTTTGATTGATTTTACTCTCAGGCTTTTGAACTAGAACATTTAATGCATGTAAAACCACAGTGAAGCTTTGCAAATGCAGTCTGTCATAAGTACTGATTTTATCCCAAGTGTTTTCATACAGATTTACTCTAGAGGATATCATGAAATGTGCTTTAAATACTTTACATTAAAATTACCCTTAACGCGTCATCTGTTTTCTCTTTCAAGCATGAACAGTCTTTGATTATGAATCATGCGTTCATGGACAAAAAGAGATGAACCATCAGGGAAGAGTGTGAGACACACACACACACACACACCTGTTCAGATGTTCTCAGGAAGACACAGGCTCCCTCTGAGCAAACAACACCTGAGAAAACCTGTCAGAAACCTGCCTCTCATTATGCATGACAAGACTTGAATGTTCAACAAGTTTTTCCGGAGTCACTTCCTTACCAGACAAATGCTTTGATACATTCTTTAAACACTTAACACCAGTAGTCACATTGTTGGACACTCCTACACCTTCCTTTTTGTTTTGATATATATTACTTTTGAAATATTAAATATATTTTATATTTATATATTAGGGGTTAAACGACCTCAGGGACAAGGCAAGGGAGGCAGCGCCTCCTCAGACTATACAGGAGAAAAAGAAATGCACAAAAACACTAACTTGAAGTGTTTTTTATGAATAAAACATTACATTGTTAATGTAAAAATGCAAAATATAAATTTATTTTTATGTAATGTTATGGTTATACACTCAGAAAAAAAGGCACAAAAGTTGTCACTGGGACTGTACCTTTTCAAAAGGTAAACTTTTGTCCATTTCGGGAGCTAATATTTACATTTCAGGTGCTGATATGCACATTTTAGGTGCTAATTTGTAAATTTCATGTGCTAGTTTGTACATTTCAGGTGCTAATTTGTACATTTCAAGTGCTAATATGCACATTCTAGGTGCTAATATGTACATTTCAGGTGCTAATATGCACATTTTAGGTGCTAATATGCACATTTCAGGTGCTAATATGCACATTTCAGGTGCTAATATGTACGTTTCAGGTGCTAATGCCATTAAGGTACCAAAAGGTTCTAAAACTTAAACTTTTTTATTTATTTTTGAAGTGAGGGATTGTTTCGCTAGATAAGACCCTTATTCATCGTCTGGTGTCGTTTAAAGCCCTTTGAACAGTTTGCGGTACCAAAAGGTACAAAAGTGTACCTTTTCCCCCGTGACAGCTTTTGTACCTTTTTTTCTGAGTGTATTATAGTTTTTAGCATTTTAATACATCAGGTGTGTATAAACTATTTATTAATAATGCCCTCAATAAAAAACTACAGTGAAAGGTATTTTATGCAGGGAGAATTGTTCATTGTTATTACTGCGTGCATTGTTATGTAACATTTTATTGAAAATGTATTCAGTATTATGACACGGTTATTGCATGCACATTTTGACAACTGCAATACAAATCCATTCACCATGAAACATGCATGCTCTAAATACAGTATGCACAGTACAGTCCAAAAAACTCTGACTGACACTAAACTGACAGTTCAAATGAAGAAGAAATATTTATCATTCGGCACAAGGTGACTGATTGTTCTTGCTTGCATTTAGCTCAAGAGGCTCTTTGGTGCAGAAGATTGAAGAACATGATTAGGTTTAGCACAAACTTTGAGTTCATGCCAACTTAAGCTTATGCTGTCATTATAAAAAAGAAGAAGAGAAAAACAAGATTTCTCAATGTAATGAAAATATTAATTTATAAAAGTAGCCTATGCAATGAAGCATCTTCACTAGTGATCTCAGACTTTTGGACCCCAGTGTATTTAATAAAACACTTTTTATTTCCCTGAAATAAAAGTAAGTCTGTGTTAATGTGTCTCTTTTCTCGCAGTCGATGCAGAAGTTGTGCAGATCGCGATAGTCAAAGCGTCAGTGCCGTTTCACTGCAGAGCGTTATAAGCGCGCGCTCGCGGAGGAGAAGCACGTCCCGAACGCACTCCGATGGAAAGTTGTGCGGAATGCTGATCCTGAGGAAGTTTTGCCACCGTTCCCTCACTCCAGACTCAATGATGCATCGGAGGAAGTACATTTTTAACCTGGAAAATTGCAATCGTACGGAATAAAGCGCAGCAGTCTGTCCGACGCGTGCTCTAACGCGGACGAAGTGTTTAACGATCCGTTTAAGGACAGTCACAGAATCATTCGGCGAACGCGGATTCCTGGAGATTGGATGCGCTTTTTAAACGTTCCTGCGCAATTATGGTCAGTACACTATCACCACGTGTTGTTTTCCTCAGGATTGTTTGCGCAAAAAGTTACTTGGGTTAAAAAAAAGTTGGGTGTGTGAGTTTAAACGCAACTTATTGTGATTTTGACCAGAATGAGTGTATGTGAGGTATTTCTCTTCACCTGCAGGGTTGTAATAAGGTGTGTGTGGCACTGATCGGGGCGGTTGTCGTCATCACGCTCATCGTCATTCCCACGGCAATTTACATGAACAGTGAGTGCAGTCTTCTTCATCTTCCTCTGCTTCTATTTGAAACAATCGATAGAAAACCCACTTAAAAGCTTGTATAGCCTAGTGTACACTCACCGGCCACTTTATTAGGTACACCTGTCCAACTGCTCGTTAACACTTAATTTCTAAGCAGCCAATCACATGGCGGCAACTCAGTGCATTTAGGCATGTAGACATGGTCAAGACAATCTCCTGCAGTTCAAACCGAGCATCAGTATGGGGAAGAAAGGTGATTTGAGTGACTTTGAACGTGGCATGATTGTTGGTGCCAGAAGGGCTGGTCTGAGTATTTCAGAAACTGCTAATCTACTGGGATTTTCACGCACAACCATCTCTAGGGTTTACAGAGAATGGTCCGAAAAAGAAAAAAACATCCAGTAAGTGGCAGTTCTCTGGGCGGAAATGCCTTGTTGATGCCAGAGGTCAGAGGAGAATGGCCAGACTGGTTCGAGCTGATAGAAGGGCAACAGTGACTCAAATAACCACCCGTTACAACCAAGGTGGGCAGAAGAGCATCTCTGAACGCACAGTACGTCGAACTTTGAGGCAGATGGGCTACAGCAGCAGAAGACCACACCGGGTGCCACTCCTTTCAGCTAAGAACAGGAAACTGAGGCTACAATTTGCACAAGCTCATCGAAATTGGACAATAGAAGATTGGAAAAACGTTGCCTGGTCTGATGAGTCTCAATTTCTGCTGCGACATTCGGATGGTAGGGTCAGAATTTGACGTCTACAACATGAAAGCATGGATCCATCCTGCCTTGTATCAACGGTTCAGGCTGGTGGTGGTGGTGTCATGGTGTGGGGAATATTTTCTTGGCACTCTTTGGGCCCCTTGGTACCAATTGAGCATCGTTGCAACGCCACAGCCTACCTGAGTATTGTTGCTGACCATGTCCATCCCTTTATGACCACAATGTACCCAACTTCTGATGGCTACTTTCAGCAGGATAATGCGCCATGTCATAAAGCTGGAATCATCTCAGACTGGTTTCTTGAACATGACGATGAGTTCGCTGTACTCAAATGGCCTCCACAGTCACCAGATCTCAATCCAATAGAGCATCTTTGGGATGTGGTGGAACGGGAGATTCGCATCATGGATGTGCAGCTGACAAATCTGCGGCAACTGTGTGATGCCATCATGTCAATATGGACCAAACTCCCTGAGGAATGCTTCCAGCACCTTGTTGAATCTATGCCACGAAGAATTGAGGCAGTTCTGAAGGCAAAAGTGGGTCCAACCCGTTACTAGCATGGGGTACCTAATAAAGTGGCCGGTGAGTGTATATCGTGTAATGGGGAAGACAGTTAACCATTTCCTCACCTTGCTATTCCTGTAAGGATATAGTCATGTACGGCTAGGCTAAATGACTAACTTTTGTCGTTGAGGTCATTTTCGAGGGCAATCTGTTGAGGTTTGATTTACTGTATAATGTTTTTGTCTTCAATTTTTAACAACATTTTTTATATATACACACACACAGTTAAAAGTTTGGAAACATTAATATTTTGAAGAAAGAAGTGCTCTTCCAGTCTGAATCTATTTCATCAAAACTACAGAAAAAAACAGCAACATTGGGAAATATTACAATTAAAAAAATATTTTTTTTATTAATATAAAAAAAATTATATTTTATTTTAATATACATTCAAATATTTATTTCTGTGATGTAACACTGAATTTTCAGCATCATAACTCCAGTCTTGGGTATCACATGAAGTTGGAAAAAGTTGTGCTGCTTAATATTTTTTGGAACCTGTGATACTTTTTTCAGGATTCATTGATGAATAAAAAGTAAAAAAAAAAATAAATAAAAATAAAAACAGCATTTATTCAAAATAGAAATATTTTCAAACAATATAACTTTTTACTATCACTTTTTATTATCATTTTAACACATCCTTGCTGAATAAAAATAATAATTTCATTCAAAAAAAAAAGAAATTACTGGCCCCAAACATTTGAACGGTAGTGCATATAGTTACAAAAGATTTCCATTTTAAATAAATGCTTTTCTTTAACTTTCGAAGAATCCTGGAAAAAAAAGTATCAGGCTCCAAAAATATTAAGCAGCACAACCGTTTCCAACATTGATAATAAATCAGCATATTAAGGGTCATGTGACACTGAAGACTTTGATCAAAGAATTAAATTCTATTTGAATGCATATTAAAATAGAAAAACATTATTTTAAATTGTAATTATATTTACAATATGACTCTTGTTCTGTACTTTGATGAGCAGACTTCTCAAAAACATTAAAAATATGTTTCCAAGCAATATGGTTGTTTCATTCAAAAATATCTGTAGCGCCCCCATGTGAATACTAAAGAAATTGTGGGAATGTCATACCCTGAAATGCATAATTTTTTTATTTGAATACTGAAACGTATTTGTTTTCTCTGTTCTCAGGAGATGATTCTGGATTAAAGAGAACTTATTCTTTTAATGATTTTTACAACGATACCATCAGGTATAAAACATACAGTCTCCGTTGGATATCAGGTACGACACCCGAGGGCGCTTCACATGGTCCGTGTTTTTTTTGTGATGACCTCTACATCACCCTGAAACACACACTTAATGTCTCATTTTCCAACAGACAATGAATACCTCCACAAAACCAATGAAGGCCATATTTACTTGCACAATGCTGAAACGAAGGAAAGCTCGATATACCTGAGCAACTCAACATTTGTAGGTTGCCTCACATTTATTGGCGTGTTTGAACAACTCTTCACGGTCGTCGTCCTCCATAAATTCACATTTAAGAGCCTCTGATATTGTTTCATGTTTACGTTAACACGCATATAAATCCCACTTACAGGTCCAAGTGGATGCCACAGATTACATCGTGTCAGCAGATAGAAAATTTGTTATCTTTGAGAGCAATTACTCCAAGGTAACTTGACTGCACTCACCACTTCATAACACACAAACGTTAATATTGTTCATGAGTGATTCTTGCTGACATCTCTAACAAACACTTGAAACGCTTCAACAGCAATGGCGACACTCTTTCACTGCGTCCTACCATATCTACAACATGGAGTCTCAGTGAGTAGATCATTTGCTGGAGCTTTGTAAATTATTTACTTAGGGTTGTCAAAATATCGGACAATATATGCAATATATATGGAACAATATCATTTTGAAATTGTGATTGCTTTTAAAGGGATAGTTCACTTTGAAATACATTTTTGGTATGTTGTATCTTACCTCAAGGGCATCCAAGACGTAGTTTCCTCAGTAGTTTCAATTTTGATATTTTTAGGTCAAACCGTTCTTGTCTGTCAGTCATATAATGGAGGTCTATGGTCACCACCTCAAAGAGCATGCACAGAGAAGTCCAAATTAAACATGATTTAATGACTCGTAAATGTAAGTACACATTGATGGCCTAAGACACGAAAGGAGCGGTTTGTGTCTGATTAAATCATGTTTAATCTGGACTTCTCTGTGCATGCTCTTTGAGGTGGTGACCATAGACCTCCATTATATGACTGACAGACTCGGTTTGACCTAAAAATATCAAAATTGAAAACAGCGGAAACAAAGACACCTACATCTTGGATGCCCTTGAGGTAAGATAAAACATACCGAAAATTAATTTCAAAGTGAACTATCCCTTTAAACATTTCAACAGTATATTTCAAGCTCACTTATACTGTAGTTCAATGTGAACGACTTTAGAAACGTCTAATCTTTGATATTTTTTTATCTCACCGAACACTTATTAGTATAATTGTTTAAATATTTTACTTTCCAACAATTGGTAATGTATATTCACTTTTTTTTTTTTGCTTTTTTTTCTGTTGGATTCAGGGAATTTTTCTCCAAGTTTCAGATTCCACCTGTTACACAGCTCTTAGTTTGGGCGCCAACAGGAAACAAACTGGTGAGTTACAAACAGTAACACAGGCAAAAATAAAGTAACAGTCACGTTGCAGTTATTATATTACAATATTGGTCCAAGAATTACCAAAGAAAATCTGGATTTAACTGGGTTTTCACCATCACAACGTAGCTTTTTTGATTATTTGTTTTGAATACTTTCAAAATCAAATTGTAATTTATTTATTTTTTTACTGTTTATTGTTCTTATGAAAAATAAACAGATTGAATTCAGGCTTTTATTCGCATATAAATATTGATCAGTGAACAAACAGAAGCTCAACCTTTAGCATTTAAAATATGCAATCCCATCACTTAATTTCTGAGTTAGATTTGTCTTGAAAAGTTTAATGTTAAAAATCTGTTTAGAGAAAACTAATAGTATTTTTACTTTCAGACCCAATGAGTAGAATATAAAACATAACTGTTGCACTCTATTGTGAACGAAATGTTGTTTTATGTTGGGAATCAAAATATACAGTCGTTGGAAAGGATTTCCACATGATTAACTTGTTTTATTTCAGCATTATGCAATTCTATTATTCCAATTTAATGTATTTGCATTGGGTTAATTTAATTTATTAAGGTTGATTCAACTTATTTACTATGGTTGGGCACAGCATAATTTAATGTTTTAGACCAACTGATATGATTAAGGTATTCTAATTCATATATCCATTCATCCAATGCAAAATAGTTTATTTTAGTGTCACACTTATATATTTTTAGATGATAGCCACTCTTCTTCACAATGGTAACCCGCTGTAATTTAAATAGCTCTAATAATTTCAATGTAATTGAACATTAAACACAACTACGCACTATCAAGTCTTCCCCTTTTCTAATTTTCTCAAAAAAAAAACAACATAAAATAACACTTAATTTCAACATTTATATTTCAACATATGCAAAGCATGCTGGGAACTAACAAGCGTCACCCAGTTACAGTTAATGCAACACAAATGATTCATGTAATCCAACACAAACGTATTAAGTAAACTTAAATGTTACATCTATTTAAGCAGATTGGACACAATCAAATTAAGTTTGGACAAAATGTATAGCAATTGTAGCTTAAGCTCCTTTTAATTAAGCAATTTGAACAAGCAGCAAAAATAATTTTTTCAGTGCCCTATAATTTTGATCTCGTTAATGCTAATGACCAAACATCGTCCACAGGCTTACGTCTGGGATTATAATATTTACCTCAAAACGACTGCCACTGCTGAGGCCGTACAAGTCACTCATAATGGAGAAGTCAATAAAATTCTCAATGGAGTACCTGACTGGGTCTATGAAGGTAACTTCATCTAATGCACTCACACACACACACACACATCCTAATGTCAATGCATTCATTCATACCTGTTAACCTGCATCTTTTCTTGCTCAATAGAGGAGGTTTTCGCCTCCAATGAAGCCATTTGGTGGTCTCCGCAGGGGAAATATCTGGCTTATCTACAAATTAATGACACTGGAGTTCACACCATTGAATACTCATTGTATGGAAATGACCAGTACCCTACCACAGTATTTATCCCCTACCCAAAAGTAAATATCTGAATGTTTCGTAGGTTTTCACATTGTCCATGACGAGATTTAATTTCATGACTGTTTGAATGAAACATTTTTCTATTTTCCTTTACAATACGGACTACTACAAATCCACCCGTCATCATTTAGTATAAAAAACTTTAGTTATGTGTGTCAAAGTATTCTTCCTTGCCATAGCCAAACTTTCAGAAAGTTTAAATTCAAAGTGTGTAGCCAGCAAGAAAAATACTTAACATGCAAAACTCAATAGTATGTTTTTGGTTAAAAACTAATTCCCTTACAAATTGAAAAACTCACTTATTTAGTGAGAAGAACATTTAAAACAAACCACTATAATGTGGTAATAATAATTTCCACTATAAAGAACCTTTTGTGGAATGGATGTTAAATGTCAAACCATAGATGCCAATGACAAATCTTTATCTTCCATGATAAAATGTAGGATTAAACGCTAGATGGAATAGATACTGCATCTGCTGTTCTTGTATTACAGTTTCATTCAAAGTCGAATTTTGCTACTAATCTGTTGTTCTGCTTACAAAGGCAGGCAGTGTAATTCCCAGAGCAAGGCTGTTTGTAATTGACGTCGAAAATCCATCCAAACAATCAGAAGTTGTGGTACCGAAATCTGTCGGATCAGGGTGTGTCCCTCTTATGTTTCTAGTTTCACATTTTCACACGAAGCCTCTATGGCAAGCTGGGCGGGCGAGGCCGAGAGCCTTGGCAATGGAGCGAGTGCTACAAGAGAGTCACCTACGCCACACCAGTCTCGAGATCCCATGGAGGAGCTCCAGCAGAATAAAAGGAGGAGTGATGACAGTGAAGGAAGAGAGAGGACCAGGTCTGACGCTTTATTATGTTTATATGCGGCAGGCGTCCGCGAGGGGCAGCCCCTTTACTTTCATTTTTGTAGTGTTCCCTTATCAATAAACTTTGCTACATTGGCAAATCCAGGCCTGGTTTTATCTCCTCTTGCATTGCCGTCGCTCCTCGTTTTAGACTCGGGAGTAGGTCAGGGAAAAAATCGATTTGAAATAAAAATCGAGTTGGCAGGTCAAATCGATTAATATTTTAAAAAAATCGTTTTTTTATATTTCTTTTTTTGTAACTTACATTTTGCATTCGTCAAATCTCCCTTCAGGGTTTCAGCCATTCTGTCACGAAAGTTAATACGATGACAATATGATGAGAGTCAAAACTCTCTCAAAGATGATTCAATGTTACTATTATTATACTTGATCTGTAGATAAACATCTATGGTTTCGCATAAAACAACTTTGTCTTGCTGGACGTTATTGCTGTAACTAAATCATGATGTTACTTTCTACCGGGTGTCTGTTAGAGCAAAACACTAGTCAGAGCACTATTGTTCTTCAAGTTGTATTAAGTAGATTGTGTTTAACACACAAACGAGTTATTATCTGTTCAACACAGAGAGTTATAGAAATTCTACTTGATTAAAAAAAAAAAAAAATCGGCCAGCCCTACTCAGGATCGAGTCTCATTATCATTCGCGCTACCGGCTCCGTTCCGTTCCCACGGCTCTCGGCCCCGCCCTGCTCGCCACAGCCTCATGTCTGAAGCAAGGTTTTCACAGCATTAGAGTTCAGCGTAACGTTATTTTTTTTTTTCTCTTTTCCCAGCGATCACTATCTGAGCACAGTCACGTGGGTCACAGATGAGCGACTGGCTGTTCAATGGCTGCCACGCAGACAGGACCGAGTCCTTCTGCAGATCTACGACTACGACGGCACCAAATGGAAAGAAAGCTCGGTGAGCGATTCTCTTGTTGTTTTGGTTTGGCCAATCAAAGAAATTGTAATACAACCCCATTTCCAAAAAAGTTGAGAGTTATTAATTCTCTTAACTGTAGTTGGGACAGAGGCATGTTTACCACCGTCACATCACCTTTCCTTTTGGGAACTGAGGATATTAATTGCTGCAGTTTTGCATGTGCATTTGCATTTTTTTTTTAACTTTTGCCAGTTAAATAAAGGTTAAAAGAGAATTAACAAATCAGAGTTTCTTGATTTAATTACATTTTACTAGGGATGCATGATATATCGGCCAGCATATCGGTATCGGCCGATATATGTTCATTTTTAATGTTATCGTTATCGGCCTGGTAAGAAAATGTGGCCGATATATTAAAGCCGATAAATAATGTATAATGCCCTTCAGCTGAGACACTTATTGAGCACTGTTTATGTTTTTGAATTTCTTGAAATATGATTGAAATCTCTTCAAAAAATGAAAATACGGTTCGGTACAACATGTGCGGCGCAAATCTGTCATATCGGCTATACAACACTATAATGAGAACATCAATATAATTGTGCGCTTGGGACATGGATTTAATTGTGAGACTTTTGTATTTGTAATCAGGCTCTCAAAATTAGATAAAAATTTGGATTTAAGTTTATCGGCCGATATATCGGTTATCGGCTTTCAAATATAAAGAATTATCGGTTATCGGTATCGGCTAAAATTTTCATATCGGTGCATCCCTACATTTTACAAAATGTCCCATATTTTCTGGATTTGGGGTTGAAGTTGAACAATCTTTTTTTTATGAATGCTAATCAGTATTGGAGACTTTGGCACATAGGGTTGATCCTTTTTATAAATAATAATTACTATGAAAAATAATGAATGCATTTTCTTTCATCAACAACAGTGAAAACATGAACTGCATTCATTCCTTTTTCACTGTTTTGATAAATAATATAAGGCAGCAAATTACAATCTTAATTGAAGAAATGTTGCAAAAATACACAACATTACCTGGCTTTTAAATCCAAAAAGCCATTTTTTAAAACAAGATCATGCCATTCCAAACATTTATGTTTTTAAATCTTCTGAAGCCTTATTTTAGCCCTATGTAAGAAACAGATTTATCTTTGATTCATTAAAAATTATTCCCTCGTCTCAGTAATGACATGCATACAAAACAGTCTATAAGGACTATAACTATAAAGAAAATGCACACGCACACACACACACACATTTCGTCAACTGACCAGGTTTCCATATGCAGATATTTTTTGAAATTTGAGAACTGTCCAAACAATTTAAATTGTTTTTAACCAAATATACTTTTCTTTACAGAAATTTGAGCAAAAGAGCAAAACTGGATGGGTTGGACGGGTGAGTTGTCCTGATTTCAACTAAAGATGCTGCCATGAAACCTTATAAAACATAATGGTCTGTGTTTCCCCTCACAGTACTTTCCCTCAACTCCTCACTTTGCAGCAAATAACAAGAGTTTTTACAAAGTTATGAGTAATGTCAACGGTTACAAACATCTCCACTATGTGAATGCTGTAAGTAATGTATTATTTTTTATAATACATATATGCAAATGGGGATTGTTATGATTAATCTCGGAGCTAGTTGTGACTTTGAACTATTGAAAAACATGATAAAATCCCTAAGGAGAAAATGAATGGATACATCTAGAACAAATGCAGCAAATTTCAGATGTCTTTACATTGTATTAATAACTGTTAAAAGAAAGAAACACAAAGAAACACTGAAGTACAAGCTTAGCAAAGTGTGTTTTTCTTTGCAGGAAACAGCAACACCCATCACCTCAGGCAAATGGGAAGTGATATACATCTCAAAAGTAACCAAAGATTCCATGTGCGTATGAAACCTGTATGTCTCGTCACAAGCTTCTCATGTGACTTTCCAGCGTGCATCTAAAATCTGCTCTTTCCACAGATACTATGTGAGTAATGAACACATGGGAAGACCTGGACAGAGAAACCTTTACAAGTAAAAATACCTTTGTTTCCACAATATTTAAAATAGTCATTAGTGGCGCTATACTTCAGCAATGCATTACAACACTCAAGAACCAATTACATTACTATCATTTTTCATGTGGGATGAATTCATTAGTTGTTCTGGAATGTCAGCATGAGCGGCAAAATATAATATGCAACACACACATCAGGGCCAGTGTCGGGACAAATTATCAACAAAAAAAATTAAATTAGCCGTATTTATTTACACTTAAATTGTTCGAAACATATTTGCTGTTATTTTTTCAGTGGATCACAAAAGCATATTTTTTTATGAATGCAATCTGCATGTATCCCACCTACACAACAACAATTCATGACTATTAAACTTCAACAATAGAAAAGCATATGATAAAAACAGTCTCTACTGTAAAGGTTCTTCATTTCTAATTTGTGTTCCATCATGAAAAAAATGTTCCACACTTAATTTTCTGTCAGCACAGAACAAAAATCAACAATCAATTTTAAAATGTATGACACTTTCTGCTTAGTTGTCGCAGATTAAATGCAAAGGATATAGGAGAAAGTGCATTTAAGTAAAAGTTACTTAATGAAGAAAAAAAGAAAACAAAATGTGTGTATATATATATATATATATATATATATATATATATATATACGTATATATATATATAAATAAACAAAATTAATGATATGTTCAGTATATTTATATATATATATATATATATATATATATATATATATACTGTATATATATATATATATATATATATATATACACACACACACACACATATACCCGCTGTATATTAAGAAAATAACTGATTATATATATATATATACACACACACACTCTAAAAAATGCTGGGCTGTTTTAATGCTGGGTTGTTTTGGGTCAAATATGGACAAACCCAGCCATTGGGTTGACATTTTTAACCCAATGTTTGAGTTTGTTCATATTTGACCCAAAATTGGGTTAAAACAACCCAGCATTTTTTTGCTGGTGTGTGTATAATATATATATATATATATATATATATATATATATATATATATTTTTTTTTTTTCCTGTATAATATAGCCAACAGCACAAGGTCACAAAACACAGTAAAAAATAAATAAAAAAATAAATAAATAAAAAAAACTGAAATAGTACACACAAGCTATAGTAGAATTAATTCATTTTGAATTTTTTAATGGTTTTCCTTCCCTAATTGTCACTGTGAAATGTTTCCTCAGGATTTCTATAAGCAACAATGGACATTCTGTCCCGAAGTGCGTCACCTGTTCGCTGTACCAGGACAGGTGTCAGTATAACTCGGCTTACTTCAGCCTGAACGCCTCTTACTTCCGTATGGACTGCTACGGTTAGTGAACACGCTTTTACTGTACGCCTGTGCGATTCCCTCAAAACAATCCTCGGCCGATCTGAGGTGACTGAGAGGTAACTGTGTGCTGCTGGTTTCACAGGACCAGGGCTTCCACTGTTTATACTGATGGACAACAGAGAGCCTGTTAAAGGTTTGTGCTCGAATCCAACCCCTTTACAACAGGAGCTAAATAAAGCAAGAGTTTACAAAAATAACATTAATGATATATATTGTATATTTTTGGATTAGAGATTCAGGTCCTTGAGGACAATAAGAAACTGGAAAAAATTCTGACTACTGAGCTTCTGATGCCAACCATCAAACGTGCCACAATGAAGATCGCAGGATTCAGTATGTGCAGGATTTTAAAAATATTCCAGAAAAATAGGATTTTTGGATTTGCCATTTGCCATTTTTGTTGTTTATCTCTCTCCAGACCTCTGGTATCAGATGATGTACCCACCAAATTTTGACCCATCCAAAAAGTACCCTCTTTTCATTCAAGTGTGAGTTATACTTATCTGAACCTATGAATGGCCATTTGTTTTCTATAACGTCACCTTTTTAAAATGTTTGTTCACTAAGGCTGCATTTATTTGATGATTTTTTATATATCAGTTTAAAATAACTTCTATTTGAATATACATGTATAAGTCTTTACCATCAATTTTGGTTAATTTATTGCATCCTTGCTGAATAAGTATTCATTTCTTAAAAGAAATTCATAACAGTAGTAGTCTCTTAATTAAAAATATGCCGCTACAAGCTGCAGGCATAATTCAATTCACATTTTTTTGTATAGCACTTTTCACAATAAATAGTTTCAAAGCAGTTTTACAGAAAATACATGTTTCCACATTAAAATTGAGTGATCAGAGATGACGGAGTCCAAGTAATGTTCATATGTCAGACATGTACAGTTATAAGACAATACAAATCATGCAGTTAGCTAACATTATGTATTCATTGAGCTCATTAATGTAACTGTTGTGATTTGAGATCATAATGATAAAAATATATAGACATTTTGGCAGTTGTGCATCTCTTCACAAATGTAGGGTCATCTGATATACACTCACCTAAAGGATTATTAGGAACACCGGTCCGATTTCTCATTAATGCAATTATCTAATCAACCAATCACATGGCAGTTGCTTCAATGCATTTCGGGGTGTGGTCCTGGTCAAGACAATCTCCTGAACTCCAAACTGAATGTCAGAATGGGAAAGAAAGGTGATTTAAGCGATTTTGAGCGTGGCATGGTTGTTGGTGTCTGAGTATTTCACAATCTGCTCAGTTACTGGGATTTTCACACACAACCATTTCTAGGGTTTACCAAGAATGCTGTGAAAAGGGAAAAACATCCAGTATGCGGCAGTCCTGTGGGCGGAAATGCCTTGTTGATGTTAGAGGTCAGAGGAGAATGGGCCGACTGATTCAAGCTGATAGAAGAGCAAATAAATAACCACTCGTTACAAGCATTTGTGAAGCCACAACACACACAACCTTGAGGCGGATGGGCTACAACAGCAGAAGACCCCACCGGGTGCCACTCATCTCCACTACAAATAGGAAAAAGAGGCCACAATTTGACAGAGCTCACCAAAATTGGACAGTTGAAGACTGGAAAAATGTCGCCTGGTCTGATGAGTCTCGATTTCTGTTGAGTCATTCAGATGATTT